>CAWVRF010000595.1:0-36000 GCA_963932465.1 Maratus speciosus
TCTTATAAGTAACTAATATTTCAAAATTCATATTTCTAGGCCCTTCATTAACGCAAAAATTGCATTTTTAGAAAGGTTTTTGCTCCTGCACCCCCTTTGGTGTAGTGGCACTGACATAAAATATAGCCTATGTTCTATGTTGGACTAACACCATCATTTTGACACCATTACTTTTGGAATCGGTTCGGTATTTCCTGAGATTATGTAGAAACTACCATTTAGAACGTTTTTTAGAACGCTTTTTGTGCATTCTCACCCCTTTTAAATTTCGAAATATTTAAGAACTGTTCTTAGACATCATTTATATCTTATAATTAACTAATATTCCAAACTTCATATTTCTAGGCCCTTCAGTATCGCAAAAATCGCATTTTTAGAACGTTTTTTGCTCCTGCACCCCTTTGGGGTAGTGGCACCGACATAAGATATAGCCTATGTTCTAAGTTGGGCAAACACCATCATTTTGATACCATTACTTTTGGAATCGGTTCGGTAGTTCCTGGGCTTATCTCCGACAAATAAACAATATTTCCTCTTTATAATATGAGTATAGACTAGCAAGCCCCCCGGCTTTCATCGCGTAATATTTAAATATGCCAAGTGATATTTTTATGTCTAATTTTTATTAAAAGGTACTAACTAAATTTTTACTTATTACTTTTAAGAATATTTCAAAAATTACTATTTAAATCACAGTTTGATTAAACATTATTATTGCACTGCTTTAGGCAAAAATGAGACTTAAATTAATAAAACAAAATAAATGATAATTTAGAAAATATTTTGTAACCTTTATGCTCATTTAATATGCTCATTTCAGTATTCATTTGAAGTTTCGAATTTTTTAGAAACCATCTTCTTACATCTTAAAATTAACTATCATGTCAAATTCCAAGTCCTACCATCTCTCTCAACAGAAAGGGCTATGTTGAATTAGGAACTATCACCATTAATTTACCAACAATAATTTTGAAATCGGTTTGTTATTTTTAATATTCCACAGAAAGTAATTTAGAATTCTTTTAAAGGCCATTTATAGAACATTTGTTATTCCTGTAATCCCCAGGTTGTAGAATCATCGGCCTGTGTAGGATCAGAGACTGTTACCATTGATTCGCAACTATTACGTTTATAATCGGTTTATGTTCCCTGAAATTACATAGATATCGTAATTTAGGACTTTTTTAGAATGCTTTTCACACCTCCCCTTCGCTTCACCCCTTTTTAATTCAAATTTATTTTCGACAGTCCTTCGAGGGCATTTATATTTTATAAGCAACTACCATGCCATATTTGAAGTTTCTAGCATTTTCAGTATCACAGATATCGCAATTTAGAAAGTTTTTTGCTCCTGCAACCCTCTGGTGGTAGTGGCACAGATATAAAATATAGCATATGTTTGATCAGGTTCTAACACCAACAATTTTCATCATTATTTTTTTAATCTGTTTAGTATTTGATAAGATTGCATAAAAATTTAATTTAAAACGCTTTTCGCTTACTTCATCTTTTTAAATTTGGAATTTTCTTTCGACTGTTCTTAGAAAGCAGTTGCATCTTGTAAGTAAATACCATGCCATACTTCAAAGTGTTAGACCCCTCAGTTGTGCAAAAAACGCAAATTAGAACATGTTTTACTTTTGCAACCCTCAGATGGCTAGTGACAGCAACATAAAATATAACCTATGTTATAGCAGAGACTATCACCATTGACTTGCAACCATTACTTTAAATAGCTTTGGTATTTCCTGAGATTGAGTATAAATCGCAATGTAGAACGTTTTTAGAACGTTTTTCGTGCATTTCCACCCCTTTTTAAATATTCAATTTTTTCGAAACTGTTCTTAAAGATGATTTATATCTAATAAATATGTACCTTGCCTAAATTTAAGTTGCTAGCCCGTACCGATCTCAAAAATCGAAATTTAGAACGCTTTTTTGCTCCTGCAACGCCTAGGTGATAGTGATACCGACATAAAATAGCGTCTATGTTAGAGCAGATTCTGTCAGCATTAATTTCCTACGATTTCTTTTGAAATCAGTTTGATTCTTCCTGAGATATCGCTGACAAATCGGCATTTAGAACATTTTTAGAATGCTTTTCGCGCATTTTGCTCCTGCATATCCTCTGGGGTAGTGGAAACAGATATAAAATATAGCCTAATTTGGAACGAGATCTGTCAGCATAATTTTTACACTATTATATTTGAAATCGGTTCAGTACTTCCTAAGATTGCATAGAAATCGCAATTTAGAAAGTTTTTTACAACGTTTTTGCGCATTTTGACTCCCTTTTAAATTTCGATTTTTTTTAGGAAGTGCCCTTAGAGATCATTCATACCTTATAACTAATTACCATTCCAAATTTCACGATTCTAGGCCCTTCCGTAACGCAAAAACCGCAATTTAGAACGTTTTCCCCTGCACCCCCTTTGGGGTAGTGTCACCGAGATTAAAAAAAAAAAAAATAGCCTATGTTGGAGCAAGTGTTGCCACCGTCTTTTGCCACCATTATTTTTTAAATCGGTTTGGTATTTCCTGAGATTGTGTAGAAAGCACCATTTAGAACGTTTTTTAGAACGCTTTTTGTGCATTTTCACCCCTTTTAAATTTCGAATTGTTTAAGAACTGTTCTTAGACATCATTTATATCTTATAATTAACTAATATTCCAAACTTCATATTTCTAGGCCCTTCAGTATCGCAAAAATCGCATTTTTAGAACGTTTTTTGCTCCTGCACCCCTTTGGGGTAGTGGCACCGACATAAGATATAGCCTATGTTCTAAGTTGGGCAAACACCATCATTTTGATACCATTACTTTTGGAATCGGTTGGGTAGTTCCTGGGCTTATCTCCGACAAATAAACAATATTTCCTCTTTATAATATGAGTATAGACTAGCAAGCCCCCCGGCTTTCATCGCGTAATATTTAAATATGCCAAGTGATATTTTTATGTCTAATTTTTATTAAAAGGTACTAACTAAATTTTTACTTATTACTTTTAAGAATATTTCAAAAATTACTATTTAAATCACAGTTTGATTAAACATTATTATTGCACTGCTTTAGGCAAAAATGAGACTTAAATTAATAAAACAAAATAAATGATAATTTAGAAAATATTTTGAAACCTTTATGCTCATTTAATATGCTCATTTCAGTATTCATTTGAAGTTTCGAATTTTTTAGAAACCATCTTCTTACATCTTAAAATTAACTATCATGTCAAATTCCAAGTCCTACCATCTCTCTCAACAGAAAGGGCTATGTTGAATTAGGAACTATCACCATTAATTTACCAACAATAATTTTGAAATCGGTTTGTTATTTTTAATATTCCACAGAAAGTAATTTAGAATTCTTTTAAAGGCCATTTATAGAACATTTGTTGTTCCTGTAAACCCCAGGTTGTAGAATCATCGGCCTGCGTAGGATCAGAGACTGTTACCATTGATTCGCAACTATTACGTTTATAATCGGTTTATGTTCCCTGAAATTACATAGATATCGTAATTTAGGACTTTTTTAGAATGCTTTTCACACCTCCCCTTCGCTTCACCCCTTTTTAATTCAAATTTATTTTCGACAGTCCTTCGAGGGCATTTATATTTTATAAGCAACTACCATGCCATATTTAAAGTTTCTAGCATTTTCAGTATCACAGATATCGCAATTTAGAAAGTTTTTTGCTCCTGCAACCCTCTGGTGGTAGTGGCAAAGATATAAAATATAGCTTATGTTTGATCAGGTTCTAACACCAACAATTTTCATCATTATTTTTTTAATCTGTTTAGTATTTGATAAGATTGCATAAAAATTTAATTTAAAACGCTTTTCGCTTACTTCATCTTTTTAAATTTGGAATTTTCTTTCGACTGTTCTTAGAAAGCAGTTGCATCTTGTAAGTAAATACCATGCCATACTTCAAAGTGTTAGACCCCTCAGTTGTGCAAAAAACACAAATTAGAACATGTTTTACTTTTGCAACCCTCAGATGGTAGTGACAGCAACATAAAATATAACCTATGTTATAGCAGAGACTATCACCATTGACTTGCAACCATTACTTTAAATAGCTTTGGTATTTCCTAAGATTGAGTATAAATTTCAATGTAGAACGTTTTTAGAACGTTTTTCGTGCATTTCCACCCCTTTTTAAATATTCAATTTTTTCGAAACTGTTCTTAAAGATCATTTATATCTAATAAATATGTACCTAGCCTAAATTTAAGTTGCTAGCCCGTACCGATCTCAAAAATCGAAATTTAGAACGCTTTTGTGCTCTTGCAACGCCTAGGTGATAGTGATACCGACATAAAATAGCGTCTATGTTAGAGCAGATTCTGTCAGCATCAATTTCCTACCATTTCTTTTGAAATCAGTTTGATTCTTCCTGAGATATCGCTGACAAATCGGCATTTAGAACGTTTTTAGTATGCTTTTCGCGCATTTTGCTCCTGCATATCCTCTGGGGTAGTGGAAACAGATATAAAATATAGCCTAATTTGGAACGAGATCTGTCAGCATAATTTTTACACTATTATATTTGAAATCGGTTCAGTACTTCCTAAGATTGCATAGAAATCGCAATTTAGAAAGTTTTTTACAACGTTTTTGCGCATTTTGACTCCCTTTTAAATTTCGATTTTTTTTAGGAAGTGCCCTTAGAGATCATTCATACCTTATAACTAATTACCATTCCAAATTTCACGATTCTAGGCCCTTCGTAACGCAAAAACCGCAATTTAGAACGTTTTTCCTTGCACCCCCTTTGGGGTAGTGTCACCGAGATAAAAAAAAAAATAGCCTATGTTGGAGCAAGTGTTGCCACCGTCTTTTGCCACCATTATTTTTTAAATCGGTTTGGTATTTCCTGAGATTGTGCAGAAAGCACCATTTAGAACGTTTTTTAGAACGCTTTTTGTGCATTTTCACCCCTTTTAAATTTCGAATTGTTTAAGAACTGTTCTTAGACATCATTTATATCTTATAATTAACTAATATTCCAAACTTCATATTTCTAGGCCCTTCAGTAACGCAAAAATCACGTTTTTAGAACGTTTTTTGCTCTAGCACCCCCTTTGGGGTAGTGGCACCGACATAAAATATAGCCTATGTTCTAAGTTGGACTAACACCATCATTTTGATACCATTACTTTTGGAATCGGTTCGGTAGTTCCAGAGATTACCTCCTACAAATAAACAATTTTATACTCTTTATAATATGATGACTAGCAGACTATGCCCGCTGCGCTGGTCCATTTTTCCAAACGAATCTTGAATCAAACGAAATTGTGAATTTAACCTTCTATTTTAAAGCAATAAAGACCATCACCTGGAATGTCCTTCCGCAATTTTCTTGCTGAAAACGATGCGAACTTCATTGAGATATTATACTATCGTATGCCTTGGACAAAATTTGGGCAATTAAGAAACAACTCTTTTAGTTGATCATTTAAAGTACAGTTTGGTACGGAAATGAGACAGTTATGACAACCGGAATTAAAATCTTCTCTTGTCATCACACTGTTAAATTAGAAAGCATTTTACAATGATTGCGCAGATTGAATTTTGAACTTTAAGAACATTCGGATTGTTCATTTTCATTTGTTTGTTCTTGAACTTCCAGCACTTGCGCTATATGTGGTTCTGGTAGCTTAAATTCAATCTCATTACATGTTACATTATATTTTTTAATAAACTTCCTCTTCTGACAGGTCTGCTACTGTTTTCCATATGTCTATTCCAGCAGAGTAAATAGAATCAAAAACGTAGATCACAAACCAATAGGACAAAAGGACAACGAACCAATAGGACAATACGGCAACAAACCGGCGTGTTTTTACAGTAAAGCATGTTGAAAAATATTTTGATGAGAGATGGGGGCACACATTTAACCTAAAATTTAAGTATTTTACTCAACAATCATAATGTTAACTGCTTTTTATATAATTTACATTTAAATGTAAAACTCTACTTTCAAATGTGCTCATACACTTAAAAAACACTATTATTGTGAGCGTTGTTCGGGATTATGTCACTCTTCTGCCTTTTTAACTTAAAATCGCTTTGTTTGGCGCCAGGGTAATAAACGAATAGAATGCAACGCATAAGTTTATTCATTTTTACAATTATTTCTGCCAGTTTCCCTTGTAAGACATATATATATATATATATATGTATGTATAAAAATTTATTTATATATTTATATTATTATTATTATTATTAATTACAAATTAGGTACTACTTGATTATCCCGTCAACCAATTTCGCCAAATTATACAAATCGCCAAACTATTAGCCCAATTACGCAAATAACATAATTTTTATTTTAAATAGTGAAAGAATAAATGAATTAGTAAAACATTAATAAAAATAAAACGTCGAAATAAAAATCACTTGATGATGTAACAAATACGTGTAAAGTGTTTAACGTCAAGTAAATTTGACATTTACTATCACCCATTATTGGCATTTAATTTTATAGTTTGGTGATATTTTTTTGGTCAACGGGATAATCAAGTAGAACCACAAATTATTTCTATTCGTATTTAAAAGTAGATAATAGCTCTTTTTTGTAATATATAAATATCATAAATATTGAAAAAAAAATGCTTATATGTATATGAAAAGTAAATAGGTTGCCAGTAAATATACATAAAATTCACTTCACTCACCAAGGCCATTTTCTCTATCTCGCCAAAGCCCATATAGTAAAAATATACCAAATACTCTTCAATCTGTTTTCTGATACTAAGTAATCACAATAATGTTAATGACTGTTAGACACAGATATCATATATGTACCGGATTTGGCGCAATTTTTTTCACGCCCATTTGGCGAAAACATCGTTTTCGAATACCAGTTACATATATATATATATTTAAATTATTTTCTATTATTTTAAAAGGAAATAACAATAAATGGTACTACTTAGTTATCCCGTCGACCAAAAATCTATCGCCAAACTATAAGATTAAATGCCAATAATGGTTGATCGTACATGTCACGTTCACTTGACTTTAAGCAAGTTACACGTGTTTGTATCATCAGGTGATTTTTATTTAGACGTTTTATTTGTATTTTTATTAATGTTATACTAATTTAATTGTTCTTTCATTATTTAAAAAAAATGTCAATTTGTATAATTTGGCGAGTGGTTTGGCGATTTATATAATTTGGCGAAATTGGTCGATGGATAACTAAGTAGTACCCAATAAATAAAAAAAAATGTTTAATTATTATCTATAGAACAAAACATTTTATATAATTGTAAAAAAGAAAATAAAAGTAAATAAACAATTTATTAATAAATAAGCAACAATAGCTGGGTTACCATGTCAGGCAAAATAACGCCGATTTGGAGCCCATTAGGTACCATGAAGCGTATCTGTGCAACCAAAACTTCCAATAATATAGTAAATATGCCATTTGGCGGTGACTTGATTAGCGAAGACTATAAAATAAATAATAATAATAAAAATAAACAATTAATAAATAATAATAATAATATAAAACTGGAATTCAGACGTTAATTTATGTGCTTTTAAAAATCTAAGATTAGTCCAATATCTTTTAAAATATTGCCTAACAGAGCGGAAAATGTGAAAAAATAACGAATTTAAAACGATTTGCAATTTTTTTTCAGCAAGTAATTTTTAATTCAAAATGTTGAATTTTTGGCACAGATGTCATATTGTCATGACACGATTTTTTTCTGACGCCAATGTTATATACGCAACGGGTACTTAACTGGCGCCAACGTATCGTTATTTTGCTTGATATGGTAACGCGGATGTTGTTGTTTATGCTGTTGATGTTTTCGCCAAATTGGTACGTATATGACATCTGTGTAGAATTTTTTTATAGTAATAACACATGATTGCATAAATTTCCTTAAGAATAATTTTCAGTTCCTAAATTTTGAAACTGTGAATTTTCCTGTACGTAAAATTGGCGTTATGGCCAAAGAAATATTTAATAAACAATAATACTTTCAAAAAAAAAAAAAAAAAAAAAAAAAAAGATAATATTCATTGATCTGAGTTGGAGTCTATAAAAATCACATGCTTCCGTAATTACGGCGAAAATTTTTTTAAAAAGTATGAAATTAGGAACAGATGTCATATCCGCGGCCGCCATCTGGGATTTTTTCTTGGCGTAATAACCCCTTTTCCGCCAAGTAATAAATGTCGCCAAGCAGCGATTTATGTGCATGAAAGGCTTAACGAAAATAAAATGTAAAACATCGTCAACAAAATATCGCAAAGAAAACTCAAAACATCCAAGATGGCGTCCGCTTGAATATACAGCACCTAAGCCTGAAAGGATTTTACAATATGTCTGTGTGGCAGAAATTCAAACTAAAATTTAAATATTTGATTCCATTTTTAAAATATTAACTGATATCTATATAATTTATAATCGAATTGTTTCTCCTGTAAATCACATTACGTGGATTAAATAGTTAAATAAAAAAAAGAAAAAAAATGTAATTCAAAATCAGTCTAATCAAATTTTCAGATTCCTTTTTTTAACGTAAGGCAGGCGATAATTCCCAAATATTGTAAAATTTCACAATAGATTATATTTTAAGCATTACAAATATTTATTTCCTGTTTAAATTAAAAATTATATATATATTATATAATATTATGTCTTATTAAAACATTTTTTGTTGTCTTTTTAAATTAAATATCAGTATTTTTTTCATTTATTTGCGAGGTGATTGTCTAACGGATATAGCCATTTCAATTCTCTAATCAACAACATTTTCGCCAAAATATAATCACTGGCAACCCTTTCCTTCAAAATATCAATAAAATACGAAATTACCACCAAAAACCATAGTTATCCCTGTATCTTGGAGCAAGATCTGTCACCATCATTTTTACACCATTATATTTGAAATAGGTTCAGAACTTCCTGAGATTGCATAGAAATCGCAATTTAGAAAGTTTTTTACAACGCTTTTTGCGCATTTTGACCCCCTTTTAAATTTCGATTTTTTTAGGAAATGTCCTTACAGATCATTGATATCTAATAACTAACTACCATTCCAAATTTCACAATTCTAGGCCCTTTGGTAACGCAAAAGTCGCAATTTAGAACGTTTTTCTCCTGCACCCCCTTTGCGGTAGTGGCACCGATATAAAACATCGCCTATGTTGGAGCAAGGGTTGTCACCATCATTTTGACGCCATTATTTTTTAGATCTGTTTGGTATTTCCTGAGATTGTGTAGAAACCACCATTAGAACGTTTTTTAGAACGCTTTTCGGGCATTTTCACACCTTTTAAATTTCGAATTTTTTAAGAACTGTTCTTAGAAATCCTTTATATCTAATAAGTAGCTAATATTTCAAATTTCATATTTCTAGGCCCTTCGGTAACGCAAAAATCGCATTTTTAGAAAGTTTTTTGCTCCTGTACCCCCTTTCGGGTAGTGGCACCGATATAAAACATAGCCTATGTTGGAGCAAGGGTTGTCACCGTCATTTTGACACCCTTATTTTGACACCATTATTTTTTAAATTGGTTTGGTATTTCCTGAGATTGTGTAGAAACCACCATTTAGAACGTTTTTTAGAACGATTTTCGCGCATTTTCACCCCTTTCAAATTTCGAATTGTTTAAGAACTGTTCTTAGAAATCCTTTATATCTAATAAGTAGCTAATATTTCAAATTTCATATTTCTAGGCCCTTCAGTAACACGTAAATCGCATTTTTAGAACGTTTTTGCTCCTGCACCCCCTTTGGGGTAGTGACACCGGCATAAAAAATAGCCTATCTTAGAGCAAGCGTTGTCACCATCATTTTGACACCAATATTTTTTAAATCGGTTTTGTATTTCCTGAGATTGTGTAGAAACTACCATTTAGAACGTTTTTTAGAACGCTTTTTGTGCATTTCCCCCCTTTTAAATTTCGAATTGTTTAAGAACTGTTCTTAGACATCATTTATATCTTATAAGTAACTAATATTCAAAATTTCATATTTCTAGGCCCTTCAGTAACGCTAAAATTGCATTTTTAGAACGTTTTTTGCTCCTGCACCCCCTTTGGGGTAGTGGCACCGACATAAAACATAGCCTATCTTGGAGCAAGCGTTGTCACCATCATTTTGACACCAATATTTTTTAAATCGGTTTGGTATTTCCTGAGATTGTGTAGAAACCACCATTTAGAACGTTTTTTAGAACGCTTTTTGTGCATTTTCACCCCTTTTAAATTTCGAATTGTTTAAGAACTGTTCTTAGACATCATTTATATGTTATAAGTAACTAATATTCAAAATTTCATATTTCTAGGCCCTTCAGTAACGCTAAAATCGCATTTTTAGAACGTTTTTTGCTCCTATACACCCTTTGGGGTAGTGGCACCGACATAAGATATAGCCTATGTTCTAAGTTGGACTAACACCATCATTTTGATACCATTACTTTTGGAATCGGTTCAGTAGTTCCAGAGCTTACCTCCTACAAATAAACAATTTTTTCCTCTTTATAATAGGAGTATAGACTAGCGAACCCCGCGGATTTGCTCGCGTAATATTTGAAATATGCCAAGTGATATTTATATGTCTAATTTTTATCAAAAGGTACTAACTAAATTTTTATTTTATTAAAAGGTAATATTTTATTTTATTAAAAGGTTTTTTTTATTAAAAGGTACACATTACTTTTAGGAATAATTCAAAAATTATTATTTAAAACACAGTTTGACTAAACATCATTATTACACTGTATTAGGCAGAAATGAGACTTAAATTAATAAAATGAAATAAAAATAATAAATGATAATTTAGAAATTATTTTGAAACCTTTATGCTCAATTAATACGCTCATTTCAGTATTCATTTGAAGTTTTGCATTTTTTAGAAACCATCTTCTTACATCTTAAAATTAACCATCATGTCAAATTCCAAGTCCTACCACCTCTCTCAACATAAAGGGCTATGTTGAAATAGGAACTGTCACCATTAAATTGCCAACATTAATTTTGAAATTGGTTTGTTATTTCCTAATATTCCTCAGAAACGTAATTTAGAAAGCTTTTAAAGCCCTTTTTTCGTGCGTTTGTTGTTCCTGTGAATCCCAGGTGGTAGAATCATCGGCATAAAATATAGCCTGTGTAGGATCAGAGACAGTTACCATTGATTCGCAACTATTACTTTTATATTTGGTTTATAGTTCCTGTAATAGCGTAGAAATCGTAATTTAGGACTTTTTTAGAATGTTTTTCGCACCTCCCCTTCACTTCACCCCTTTTTAATTCGAATTTATTTTCGACAGTCCTTCGAGGGCATTTATATTTTATAAGTAACTACCATGCCATATTTAAATTTTCTAGCCTTTTCAGTATCACAGAAATCGCAATTTAGAAAGTTTTTAGCTACTGCAACCCTCTGGTGGTAGTGCCTCAGACATAAAATATAGCTTATGTTTGAGCAGGTTTTATCACCAACAATTTGTTATCATTATTTTTTTAATCGGTTTGGTATTTGAAAAGATTACATAAAAATTGTAATTTATAACGCTTTTCGCTCACTTCATTTTTTAAATTTGAAATATTCTTTCGAAAGTTCATAGAAAGCAGTTGCATCTTGTAAGTAAATAACATGCCATACTTCAAAGTGTTAGACCCTTCAATTATGCAAAAAACGCAAATTAGATCATGATTTGCTTTTTCAATCCTCAGATGCTAGTGACAGCAACATAAAATATAACCTATGTTATAGCAGGGACTGTCACTATTGATTTGCAACCATTACTTTTGAAACAGCTTTGTAATTTCCTGAGATTGAGTAGAAATCGCAATTTAGAAAGTTTTTAGAACGCTTTTCGCGCATTTTCACCCCTTTTTAAATTTCCATTTTTTTCGAAACTGTTCTTAAAATCATTTATATGTAATACATATGTACCTTGCCTAATTTTAAGTTGCTAGCCCGTACCGATCACAAAAATCGAAATTTGGAACGCATTTTTGGCTCCTGCAACGTCTAGGTGATAGTGATACCGACTTAAAATAGCGTCTATGTTAGAGCAGAGGCTGTCAGCATCAATTTCTTAACATTACTTTTGAAATCAATTTGATCCTTCCTGAGATATTGGTGACAAATCGGCATTTAGAACGTTTTTAGAACGCTTTTCGCTCATTTTGCTCTTGCATCTACTCTGGGTTAGTGCAAACATATATAAAATATAGCCTATGTTGGAGCAAGATCTGTCACCATCATTTTAACACCATTATATTTGAAATCGGTTCAGTATTTTTTGAGATTGCATAGAAATTGCAATTTAGAACGTTTTTTACAACGCTTTTTGCGCATTTTGACACCCCCCCCCTTTTAAATTTCGATTTTTTAAAAAAATGTCTTAGAGATCATTGATATCTTGTAACTAACTACCATTCTAAATTTCACAATTCAAGGCCCTTCCGTCACGCAAAAACCGCAATTTAGAACGTTTTCCTCCTGCAGCCCCTTTGGGGTAGTGGCAGCGACATAAAACATAGCCTATGTTGGAGCAAGGATTTTCACCATCATTTTGACGCCAATATTTTTTAAATCGGTTTGGAATTTCCTGAGATTGTGTAGAAACAACCATTTAGAACGATTTTTAGAACGCTTTTCGCGCATTGTCACCGCTTTTAAATTTCGAATTGTTTAAAAACTGTTCTTAGAAATCCTTTATATCTAATAAGTAGCTGATACTTCAAATTTCATATTTCTAGGCCCATCAGTAACACATAAATCGCATTTTAGAAAGTTTTTTGCTCCTACACCCCCTTTGGGGTAGTGGCACCGACATAAAACATAGCCTATCTTGGAGCAAACGTTGTCACTATCATTTTGACACCAATATTTTTTAAATCGGTTTTGTATTTCCTGAGATTATGTAGAAACTACCATTTAGAACGTTTTTTAGAACGCGTTTTGTGCATTTTCACCCCTTTTAAATTTCGAATTGTTTAAGAACTGTTCTTAGACACCATTTATATCTTATAAGTAACTAATATTCCAAATTTCATATTTCTAGGTCCTTCAGTAACGAAAAAATCGCATTTTTAGAAAGTTTTTTGCTCCTGCACCCCCTTTGGGGTAGTGGTACCGACATAAAATATAGCCTATGTTCTAAGTTGTATTAACACCATCATTTTGATACCATTACTTTTGAAATCGGTTTGGTATTTCTGAGATTATGTAGAAACTACCATTTAGAACGTTTTTTAGAACGCTTTTTGTGCATTTTCACCACTTTTAAATTTATAATTGTTTAAGAACTGTTCTTAGACACCATTTATATCTTATAAGTAATTAATATTCCAAATTTCATATTTTTAGGCCCTTCAGTAACGCAAAAATCGCATTTATAGAACGTTTTTTGCTCCTGCACCCATTTTGGGGTAGTTGCACCGACATAAGATATAGCCTATGTTCTAAGTTGGACTAACACCATCATTTTGATACCATTACTTTTGGAATCGGTTCGGTAGTCCCAGAGCTTACCTCCTACAAATAAACAATTTTTTCCTCTTTATAATAGGAGTATAGATTACTACCAAACCCCGCGGCTTTGCTCGCGTAATATTTGAAATATGCCAAGTGATATTTATATGTCTAATTTTTATTAAAAGGTACTAACTAATTTTTTTATTTTTTTAAAAGGTAATATTTTATTTTATTAAAAGGTTTTTTTATTAAAAGGTACTTATTACTTTAAGGAATAATTCAAAAATTACTATTTAAAACACAGTTTGATTAAACATCATTATTACACTGCATTAGGCAGAAATGAGACTTAAATTAATAAAATGAAATAAAACTAAATAAATGATAATTTAGAAAGTATTTTGAAACTTTTATGGTCAATTAATACGTCCATTTCAGTATTCATTTGAAGTATTGAATTTTTTAGAAACCATCTTCTTACATCTTAAAATTAACCATCATGTCAAATTCCAAGTCCTACCACCTCTCTCAACATAAAGGGCTATGTTGAAACAGGAACTGTCACCATTAATTTGCCAACATTAATTTTAAATTGGTTTGTTATTTCCTAATATTCCACAGAAACGTAATTTAAAAAGCTTTTAAAGCCCTTTATTAGAACGTTTGTTGTTCCTGTTAACCCCAGGTGGTAGAATCACCGCCATACAATATAGCCTTGTAGGATCAGAGACTGTTACCATTGATTCGCAACTATTACTTTTATAATCGGTTTATATCCCTTGAAATTGCATAGAATCGTAATTTAGAACTTTTTTAGAATGATTTCGCACCACCCTTCGCTTCACCCCTTTTTAATTCGAATTTATTTTCGACGTTCCTTCGAGGGCATTTACTATTTCATAAGTAACTACCATGTCATATTTAAAGTTTCAAGCCTCTTCAGTATCACAGAATTGCAATTTAGAAAGTTCTCTGTTCCTGCAACCCTCTGGTGGTATTGGCACAGACATAAAATATAGCTTATGTTTGAGCAGGTACTATCATATAAATTTGTCATCATTATTTTTCTAATCGGTTTGGTATTTTTTAAGTTTGCTTAAAAATTGTAATTTATGACGCTTTTCACTCCCTTCATCTTTTAAAATTTGGAATTTTCTTTCGACTGTTCTTAGAAAGCAGTTGCATCTTGTAAGTAAATACCATGCCATACTTCAAAGTGTTAGACTCCTCAATTTTGCAAAAAACGCAAATTAGAACATGTTTTGCTTTTGAAACCCTCAGATGGTAGTGACAGCAACATAAAATATAACCTATGTTATAGCAGGGACTGTCACCATTGATTTGCAACCATTACTTTTGAAATAGCTTTGGTATTTCCTTAGATTGAGTAGAAATCGCAATTTAGAACGTTTTTAGGACGCTTTTCGCGCATTTTCACACCTTTTTAAATTTCTAATTTTTTTCGAAACTGTTCTTAAAGATCATTTATATCTATTAAATATGTACCTTGCCTAATTTTAAGTTGCTAGCCCCTACCGATCACAAAAATCGAAATTTGGAACGATTTTTTGCTCTTGCAACGTCTAGGTGATAGTGAAACCGATATAAAATAGCGTCTATGTTAGAACAGAGGCTGTCAGCATCAATTTTCTACCATTAAGTTTGAAATCAGATTCATTCTTCCTGAGATATTGCCGACTTATCGCCATTTACAACGTTTTTAAAACGCTTTTCGCTCATTTTGCACCTGCATCTCCTCTGGGGTAGTGGAAACAGATATAAAATATAGCCTATCTTGGAGCAAGATCTGTCACCATCATTTTAACACCATTATATTTGAAATCGGTTCAGTATTTCCTGAAATTGCATAGAAATTGCAATTTAGAACGTTTTTTAAACACTTTTTGCGCATTTTGACCCCCCTTTTAAATTTCGATTTTTTTTAAATGTCCTTAGAGATCATTGATATCTTATAACTAACTACCATTCTAAATTTCACGATTCAAGGCCCTTCCGTCACGCAAAAACCGTAATTTGAACGTTTTTCTACTGCAGCCCCTTTGGGGTAGTGGCACCGACATAAAACATAGCCTATGTATGAGCAAGGATTTTCACCATCATTTTGACGCCCTTATTTTTTTAATCAGTTTGGTATTTCCTGAGATTGTGTAAAAACTACCATTTAGAACGTTTTTTAGAACGCTTTTCGCGCATTTTCACCCCTTTTAAATTTCGAATTGTTTAAGAACTGATCTTAGAAATCCTTTTGTATCTAATAAGTAGCTGATACTTCAAATTTCACATTTCTAGGCCCATCAGTAACACATAAATCGCATTTTTAGAAAGTTTTTTGCTCCTGCACCCCATTTGGGGTAGTGGCACCAACATAAAACATAGCCTATCTTGGAGCAAACGTTGTCACTATCATTTTGACAGCAATTTTTTTTAAAAATCGGATTGGTATTTCCTGAGATTATGTAGAAACTACCATTTAGAACGTTTTTTAGAACGCTTTTTGTGCATTTTCACCCCTTTTAAATTTTGAATTTTTTAAGAACTGCTCTTAGACACCATTTATATCTTATAAGTAACTAATATTCCAAATTTCATATTTCTAGGCCCTTCAGTAACGCAAAAATCGAATTTTTAGAAAGTTTTTTGCTCCTGCAGCCCCTTTGGGGTAGTGGCACCGATATAAGTTATAGCCTATGTTCTAAGTTGGACTAACACCATCATTTTGATACCAGTACTTTTGGAATCGGTTCGGTAGTTCCAGAGCTTATCTCCGACAAATAAACAATTTTTTCCTCTTTATAATAGGAGTATAGACTAGCAAACCCCGCGGCTTTGCTCGCGTAATATTTGAAATATGCCAAGTGATATTTATATGTCTAATTTTTATTAAATGTACTAACTAAATTTTTATTTTATTAAAATGTAATATTTTACTTTATTAAAAGGTACTTATTACTTTTAGGAATAATTAAAAAAATTACTATTTAAAACGCAGTTTGATTAAACATCATTGTTACACTGGATAAGGCAAAAATGAGACTTAAATTAATAAAACGAAATAAAACTAAATAAATAATAATTTAGAAAATATTTTGAAACTTTTATGCTCAATTAATACGCTCATTTCACTATTCATTTGAAGTTTTGAATTTTTTAGAAACCATCTTCTTACATCTTAAAATTAAACATCATGTCAAATTCCAATTCCTACCACCTCTCTCAACATAAAGGGCTATTTTGAAATAGGAACTGTCACCATTAATTTGCCAACATTAATTTGGAAATTGGTTTGTTATTTCCTAATATTCCACAGAAACGTAATTTGGAAAGCTTTTAAAGGCCTTTTTTAGAGCGTTTGTTGTTCCTGTGAACCCCAGGTGGTAGAATCATCAGCATAAAATATAGCCTGTGTAGGATCAGAGACTATTACAATTGATTCGCAACTATTACTTTTATATTTGGTTTATATTCCCTGAAATTGCGTAGAAATCGTAATTTAGGACTTTTTTAGAATGCTTTTCGCACCTCCCCTTCACTTCACCCCTTTATAATTCGAATTTATTTTCGACAGTCTTTCGAAGGCATTTATATTTTAGAAGTAACTACCATGCCATATTTAAAGTTTCTAGCCTTTTCAGTATCACAGAAATCGCAATTTAGAAAGTTTTTAGCTACTGCAACCCTCTGGTGGTAGTGGGACAGACATAAAATATAGCTTATGTTTGAGCAGGTTCTATCACCAACAATTTGTCGTCATTAATTTTTTAATCGGTTTGGTATTTCATAAGATTACATAAAAATTGTAAATCATAATGCTTTTCGCTCACTTCGTCTTTTTAAATTTGAAATTTTCTTTGGACAGTTCTTAGAAAGCAGTTGCATCTTGTAAGTAAATACCATGCCATACTTCAAAGTGTTAGACCCTTCAGTTATGGAAAAAACGCAAATTAGAACATGTTTTGCTTTTGCAACCCTCAGATGGTAGTGACAGCAACATAAAATATAACCTATGTTATAGCAGGGACTGTCACCATTGATTTGCAACCATTACTTTTGAAACAGCTTTCAAATTTCCTGAGATTGAGTAGAAATCGCAATTTAGAACGTTTTTAGAAAGCTTTTCGTGCATTTCATCCCTTTTTAAATTTCCAATTTTTTCGAAACTGTCCTTAAAGATCATTTATATGTAATAAATATGTACCTTGCCTAAATTTAAATTACTAGCTCATATCAATCACAAAAATCGAAATTTGGAACGATTTTTTGTCCTGCAACGTCTAGGTGATAGTGATACCGACTTAAAATAGCATCTATGTTACAGCAGAGGCTGTCAGCATCAATTTCTTACCATTACTTTTCAAATTAGTTTGATTCTTCCTGAGATATTGGTGACAAATCTGCATTTAGAACGTTGTTAGATCGCTTTTCCCTAATTTTGCTTCTGTATCTCTTCTGGGGTAGTAGAAACAGATATAAAATATAGCCTATCTTGGAGCAAGATCTGTCCACATCATTTTTACACCATTATATTTGAAATCGGTTCAGTATTTCTTAGATTGCTAGAAATCGCAATAGAACGTTCTTTACAACGCTTTTAGCGCATTTTGACCCCCCCTTTTAAATTTCGACTTTTTTAGGAAATGTCCTTAGAGATCATTGATATCTTATAACTAACTACCATTCTAAATTTCACGATTCAAGGCCCTTCGTCACGCAAAAACCGCAATTTAGAACGCTTTTCTCCTGCATCCCCTTTGGGGTAGTGGCACCGACATAAAGCATAGCCTATATTGGAGCAAGGGTTTTCACCATAATTTTGACGCCATTATTTTTTTTATCGGTTTGGTATTTCCTGAGATTATGTAGAAACTACCATTTAGAACGTTTTTAGAACGCTTTTTGTGCATTTTCACCCCTTTTAAACTTCGAATTGTTTAAGAACTGTTCTTAGACATCATTTATATCTTATAAGTAACTAATATTCCAAATTTCATACTTCTAGGCCCTTCAGTAACGCAAAAATCGCATTTTTAGAACGTTTTTTGCTCCTGCACCCCCTTTGGGGTAGTGGCATCGACATAAAATATAGCCTATGTTCTAAGTTGGACTAACACCATCATTTTGATACCATTACTTTTGGAATCGGTTCGGTACCTCCTGAGCTTACCTCCTACAAATAAACAATTTTTTCCTCTTTATAATAGGAGTATATACTAGCAAACCCCGCGGCTTTGCTCGCGTAATATTTGAAATATGCCAAGTGATATTTATATGTCTAATTTTTATTAAAAGGTACTAACTAAATTTTTACATATTACTTTTAAGAATAATTCAAAAATTACTATTTAAAACACAGTTTGATTAAACATCATTATTACACTGCATTAGGCATAAAGTAGACTTAATAAAACTAAATAAATGATAATTTAGAAAATGTTTTGAAACCTTTATGCTCATTTAAATACGCTCATTTCTGTATTCATTTGAAGTTTTGAATTTTTTAGAAACCACCTTCTTACATCTTAAAATTAACTATCATGTCAAATTCCAAGTCCTACCATCTCTCTCAACAGAAAGGGCTATGTTGAATTAGGAACTATCACCATTAATTTCCCAACATTAATTTTGAAATCGGTTTGTTATTTTTAATATTCCACAGAAATGTAATTTAGAAAGCTTTTAAAGGCCTTTTATAGAACGTTTGTTGTTCCTGTAAACCCCAGGTGGTTGAATCACCGGCCTGTGTAGGATCAGAGACTGTTACCATTGATTCGCAGCTATTACTTTTATAATCGGTATATATTCCCTGAAATTGCATAGATATCGTAATTTAGGACTTTTTTAGAATGCTTTTCACACCTCCCCTTCGCTTCACCCCTTTTTAATTCGAATTTATTTTCGACAGTTCTTCGAGGGCATTTATATTTTATAAGTAACTACCATGCCATATTTAAAGTTTCTAGCCTTTTCAGTATCACAGAATTCGCAATTTAGAAAGTTTTTAGCTCCTGCAACCCTCTGATGGTAGTGGCACAGATAAAAAATATAGCTTATGTTTGAGCAGGTTCTAACACCAACAATTTGTCATCATTATTTTTTTAATCGGTTTAGTATTTGATAATATTGCATAAAAATTGTAATTTATAACGCTTTTCGCTTACTTCATTTTTTTAAATTTGGAATTTTCTTTCGACTGTACTTAGAATGCAGTTGCATCTTGTAAGTAAATACCATGCCATACTTCAAAGTGTTAGACCCCTCAGTTGTGCAAAAAACGCAAATTAGAACATGTTTTGCTTTTGCAACCCTCAGATGGTAGTGACAGCAACATAAAATATAACCTATGTTATAGCAGGGACTATCACCATTGATTTGCAACCATTACTTTTGAAATAGTTTTGGTATTTCCTGAGATTGAGTATAAATCGCAATTTCGAACGTTTAAACGCAATTTCGAACGCGCTTTTCGCGCATTTTCACTCCTTTTTAAATTTCTAATTTTTTCGAAAGTGTTCTTAAAGATCATTTATATCTAATAAGTATGTACCTTGCCTAATTTTAAGTTGCTAGCCCGTACCGATCACAATAAATCGAAATTTAGAAAGCTTTTTTGCTCCTGCAACGCCTAGGTGATCGTGATACCGACATAAAATAGCATCTATGTTAGAGCGGATTCTGTCAGCATCAATTTCCTACCATTTCTTTTGAAATCAGTATGATTCTTCTTGAGATATAGCTGACAAATCGGCATTTAGAACGTTTTCAGAAAGCTTTTCGCGCATTTTGCTCCTGCATCTCCTCTGGGGTAGTGGAAACAGATATAAAATATTGCCTAACTTGGAGCGAGGTCTGTCAGCATAATATTTACACCATTATATTTGAAATCGGTTCAGTACTTCCTAAGATTGCATAGAAATCGCAATTTAGAACGTTTTTTACAACGCTTTTTGCGCATTTTGATTCCCTTTTAAATTTCGACTTTTTTGGAAATGCCCTTAGATACCATTGATATCTTATAACTAACTACCATTCCAGATTTTACGATTCTAGGCCCCTCCCTAACGCAAAAATCGCAATTTAGAACGTTTTCCCCCTGCACCCCCTTTGGATAGTGTCACCGACATAAAACATAGCCTATGTTGGAGCAAGGGTTGTCACCGTCATTTTTTAAATCGGTTTGGTATTTCCTGAGATTGTGTAGAAACCACCATTTAGAACGTTTTTTAGAACGCTTTTCGCGCATTTTCACCCCTTTTAAATTTCGAATCGTTTAAGAAATACCTAATAAGTAGCTAATATTTCAAATTTCATATTTCTAGGCCCTTTAGTAACACATAAATCGCAATTTAGAAAGTTTTTCTCCTGCACCCCCTTTGGGGTAGTGGCACCGACATAAAACATAGCCTATGTTGGAGCAACCCAGCTAAAAATGAACTGCAGAAATTCTATAAAAAAACCGCAGTTGGAAGACTGCGGTGATTTGGCTAATTCCACTACAGATTTTTTGCGGTCAATACAACCACAAAATTACTGCAGTTTATTAACCGCAGTAATTTCGCAGTTGTATTGACCACAAAAATTCTACAGAAAATTTATAGTTATATCAATATTAAAAATTCTGCAGAAATTTCGCAGTTCCATTGACCGCAAAAATTCTGTAGTGGAATCGGCCAAATCACCGCAGTTTTCCAACTGCAGATTTTTTATAGTTATATCGACCTCAAAAATGTTGTAGTTTTTTTACTGAGCATCGTTTCAAATCTGGTTTCTATAACATTATATGCTCTGGAGTGAAAAATCTGTCGAAATAGAAAAGTCCTAAGTAAAAAATCTCAAACATTTGTAGAATGCTTTAAGTTTATTGTGTGGCATGTTTACTTTATGAAAGCAACTGCATGTCGTTGGAAATGTGTAAGTAGCAAGTTATCTGTCAAAAAGCACGCATTGCGATTGGGAGAAAGGGGAATTTTGAGGCTGCCGAATTCACAGTTGGCAAGTGTGGCTGCTTGATAGTGCTGGGCAATATGTCTAGAATAATATAAATCAGCATCTTTATATCATATCCTGATATATCGATTTAGGAAACTGCCCTCAGGGAGGCAAAGTTGTGTGCGAGCAGCGGTAAGTGCATAAAATGATTAAGCAGACACAGGCCTTTCCAATGATATGTCACATGACGACGTGTCGACAAAATGTAGAAAAGTGCCCCCGGGGTGGGGGGGGGGGAAGTAGTGAGCAGAGTACCAGAAATGCATAAAATGATTAAGCGGTCACAGGCCTTTCCAATGATATGTCACATGACGGGTGTTGGCGAAATACAGGAAAGTGGCCCCCCGGGGGGCAAGTAGTGGGCGGAGCACTGGAAATGCATAAAATGATTAAGCGGTCACAGCCCTTTGCAACGATATGTCACATGATGGGGTGCCGGCAAAATTTAGGAAATTGCCCCCCCCCTGGGGGGCAAAGTGGTGGGCGGAGTACCGGTAGTGCATAAAATGATTAAGCAGTCACAGGCCTTTCCAATGATATGTCACATGACGACGTGTCGACAAAATGTAGAAAAGTGCACCCCGGGGGGGGGGGGAAGTAGTGAGCAGAGTACCAGAAATGCATAAAATGATTAAGCGGTCACAGGCCTTTCCAATGATATGTCACATGACGGGTGTTGGCGAAATATAGGAAAGTGGCCCCCAGGGGGGCAAGTAGTGGGCGGAGCACTGGAAATGCATAAAATGATTAAGCGGTCACAGCCCTTTGCAACGATATGTCACATGATGGGGTGCCGGTAAAATTTAGGAAATTGCCCCCCCTAGGGGGCAAAGTGGTGGGCGGAGTACCGGTAGTGCATAAAATGATTAAGCGGTCACAGGCCTTTCCAATGACATGTCACATGACGGGTGTCAGGAAAATGTAAGAAAGTGCCCCCAGGGGGGCAAAGTAGTGGGTGGAGCACTGGAAATGCATAAAATGATTAAGCGGTCACAGGCCTTTGCAACGATATTTTACATGACGGGGTGCTGGCAAAATTTAGGAAATTGCCCCCCCTCCCCCCCGGGGGGACAAAGTGGTGGGCAGAGTACCGGAAGTGCATAAAATGATTAAGCGGTTACAGTCCTTTCCAATGACATGTCACATGACGGGTGTCAGCAAAATGTAGGAAAGTGCCCCCCAGGGGGGCAAAGTAGTGGACAGAGCACCAGAAATACATAAAATGATTAAGCGGTCACAGGCCTTTGCAACGATATGTCACATGAGGGGTGACAAAATTTAGAAAAATGCCCCCCCCCCCAGGTGTGGAAGTGGGGGAGATAGTCATTAGAGGTGCATAACATGAATAAGTAGTAAGAAATTTGCATATTACATGATCTATTGAGGAAGTTCGCATGTTTCGCACGATCTTTTGAAGAAATTCGCTCATTTTACACGATTCTTTGGCGAAAATCATGCATTTTACACGACCCTTTGGCGAAAATCGCACTTTTTGCACAACCTTTCAAAGAAATTCGCATATTACACGATCTTTCGCTGAAATTTGCGTATTTCGCACGAGCTTTTGAAGAAATTTGTATATTTTACACAATCTTTCGATGAAATTTGCATATTTCGCACAATTTTTTGAAGAAATTCTTATATTTTACATGATCTTTTGGTGAAATTCACATATTTTACACGATCTTTCAAAGAAATTCACATATTTTACAAGATTGTTTGACGAAATACAAATTCTTTCGCGATTATTTGACAAAAATCATATTTTATCGCGATTCTTTGATAACATTCGTGCTTTTTCTACGACCTTTCAAAGAAATTCGCATATTACATGATCTTTCGGCGAAATTTGCACAATCTTTTGAAGTGATTTGCATACTTTACACGGCACTTTGGCAAAAATCTCCAATTTTCCACGATCTTTCGCCAAAAATCTCGCGTTTTCCATAATCTTTCGCCAAAATTCACTCATTTTCCACAATCTTTTAACGAAATTCACGTTTATTTCGCGACCATTTGACAAAAATCACATTTCTTTGCAATTCTTTAACGAAATTCTCGTTTTTTCCACGACCTTTCAAAGATATTCGCATATTATTCGATCTTTCTATGAAACTCGCACGATCTTTCGAAGAAATTCGCATATTTTACACGAACGTTTGACAAAAAGCACATTTTTTTCGCGATTCTTTGACGAAATTCAAAATCCTTCGCTAAAATTCGCAGTCTTTCCACGACCTTTCAAAGAAATTTGCATATTACATGATCTTTTGATGAAATTCGTGTATTTCACACAATCTTTTGCAGAAATTCGAATATTTTACACGATCCTTTGGTGAAAATCATGTTTTTTTGCAATTCTGCGATGAAAATAGTGTCTTTTTCGTGATCCTTTAACGAAAATCGCACTTTTACCGCAATCCTTTGCCAAAAATCGTGCATTTTCTATGATCTTTTGCCAAAAATCTAGCGTTTTCCACGATCTTTCGCCAAAATTAGCTCATTTTCCACAATCTTTTAACAAAATTCACGTTTATTTCGCGATCATTCGACAAAATTCACATTTCTTTGCGATTCTTTAACGAAATTCTCGTTTTTCCCACGACCTTTCAAAGAAGTTCGCATATTTTACAAGATCGTTTGACGAAATACGCACCTTTTTTCACGATCATTTGACAAAAATCACATTTTTTTCACGATTCTTTGATGAAATTCACAATTCTTCGCCGAAATTCGCAGTCTTTCCACGACCTTTCAAAGAAATTTGCATATTTCGCACAATCTTTTGCAGAAATTTGAATATTTTACACGATTTTTTGGCAAAAATCATGTTTTTTTTTTCAATTCTGCGATGAAAATCGTGTCTTTTTCGTGATCCTTTAACGAAAATTGCATTTTTCTCGCAATCCTTTGCCAAAAATTGTGCATTTTCCATGATCTTTTGCCAAAAATCTCGCATTTTCCACGATCTTTCGCCAAAAATCTCACGTTTTCCACAATCTTTTAACAAAATTCACGTTTATTTCGCGACCATTTGACAAAAATCACATTTCTTTGCAATTCTTTAACGAAATTCACAATCCTTCGACGAAATTCTCGTTTTTTCCACGACCTTTCAAAGATATTCGCATATTACACGATCTTTCTATGAAATTCACACGATCTTTCGAAGAAATTCGCATATTTTACACGAACGTTTGACAAAAAGCACATTTTTTTCGCGATTCTTTGACGAAATTCAAAATCCTTCGCTAAAATTCGCAGTCTTTCCACGACCTTTCAAAGAAATTTGCATATTACATGATCTTTTGATGAAATTCGTGTATTTCACACAATCTTTTGCAGAAATTCGAATATTTTACACGATCCTTTGGTGAAAATCATGTTTTTTTGCAATTCTGCGATGAAAATAGTGTCTTTTTCGTGATCCTTTAACGAAAATCGCACCTTTACCGCAATCCTTTGCCAAAAATCGTGCATTTTCCATGATCTTTTGCCAAAAATCTGGCGTTTTCCACGATCTTTCGCCAAAATTCGCTCATTTTCCACAATCTTTTAACAAAATTCAAGTTTATTTCGCGATCATTCGACAAAAATCACATTTCTTTGCAATTCTTTAACGAAATTCTCGTTTTTCCCACGACCTTTCAAAGAAGTTCGCATATTTTACAAGATCGTTTGACGAAATACGCACCTTTTTTCACGATCATTTGACAAAAATCACATTTTTTTCGCGATTCTTTGATGAAATTCACAATTCTTCGCCGAAATTCGCAGTCTTTCCACGACCTTTCAATGAAATTTGCATATTTCACACAATCTTTTGCAAAAATTTGAATATTTTACACGATTTTTTGGCAAAAATCATGATTTTTTTTTCAATTTTGCGATGAAAATCGTGTCTTTTTCGTGATCCTTTAACGAAAATCGCATTTTTCTCGCAATCCTTTGCCAAAAATTGTGCATTTTCCATGATCTTTTGCCAAAAATCTAGCGTTTTTCACGATCTTTCGCCAAAATTAGCTCATTTTCCACAATCTTTTAACAAAATTCACGTTTATTTCGCGATCATTCGACAAAAATCACATTTCTTTGCGATTCTTTAACGAATTTCTCATTTATCCCACGACCTTTCAAAGAAGTTCGCATATTTTACAAGATCGTTTGTCGAAATACGCACCTTTTTTCACGATCATTTGACAAAAATCACATTTTTTTCACGATTCTTTGATGAAATTCACAATTCTTCGCCGAAATTCGCAGTCTTTCCACGACCTTTCAAAGAAATTTGCATATTTCGCACAATCTTTTGCAGAAATTTGAATATTTTACACGATTTTTTGGCAAAAATCATGTTTATTTTCAATTCTGCGATGAAAATCGTGTCTTTTTCGTGATCCTTTAACGAAAGTCGCATTTTCTCGCAATCCTTTGCCAAAAATTGGGCATTTTCCATGATCTTTTGCAAAAAATCTCGCATTTTCCACGATCTTTCGCCAAAAATCTCACGTTTTCCACAATCTTTTAACAAAATTCACGTTTATTTCGCGACCATTTGACAAAAATCACATTTCTTTGCAATTCTTTAACGAAATTCGCAATCCTTCGACGAAATTCTCGTTTTTTCCACGACCTTTCAAAGATATTCTCATATTACACGATCTTTCTATGAAATTCACACGATCTTTCGAAGAAATTCGCATATTTTACACGAACGTTTGACAAAAAGCACATTTTTTTCGCGATTCTTTGACGAAATTCAAAATCCTTCGCTAAAATTCGCAGTCTTTCCACGACCTTTCAAAGAAATTTGCATATTACATGATCTTTTGATGAAATTTGTGTATTTCACACAATCTTTTGCAGAAATTCGAATATTTTACACGATCCTTTGGTGAAAATCATGTTTTTTTGCAATTCTGTGATGAAAATAGTGTCTTTTTCGTGATCCTTTAACGAAAATCGCACCTTTACCGTAATCCTTTGCCAAAAATCGTGCATTTTCCATGATCTTTTGCCAAAAATCTGGCGTTTTCCACGATTTTTCGCCAAAATTCGCTCATTTTCCACAATCTTTTAACAAAATTCACGTTTATTTCGCGATCATTCGACAAAAATCACATTTCTTTGCGATTCTTTAACGAAATTCTCATTTTTCCCACAACCTTTCAAAGAAGTTCGCATATTTTACAAGATCGTTTGACGAAATACGCACCTTTTTTCACGATCATTTGACAAAAATCACATTTTTTTGGCGATTCTTTGATGAAATTCACAATTCTTCGCCGAAATTCGCAGTCATTCCACGACCTTTCAAAGAAATTTCCATATTTCACACTATCTTTTGCAGAAATTTGAATATTTTACACGATTTTTTGGCAAAAATCATGTTTTTTTTCAATTCTGCTATGAAAATCGTGTCTTTTTCGTGATCCTTTAACGAAAATCGCATTTTTCTCGCAATCCTTTGCCAAAAATTGTGCATTTTCCATGATCTTTTGCCAAAAATCGCTGATCTTGCGCGATATTTAGTAAAATTCACGTTTTTTTGATACCATTGATAAAAACCACATTTTTTTGCGATTCTTTGACGAAATTCGTCTTTTTTCCACGACCTTTCAGACAAATTCGCATATTACACGATCGCATCATTTTTCATTTTTTCTCCAACATTTTTTAGAAAATATTTGTAAATTCCCTGACTTTTCCTAGATATTTTGAAATTTCCCTGACTGTCCATGACACTGGGAACACAGTAAATATAAAAAATATAATCATTGAAATAGCCCTTAGTCTCAGAACACAAAACAAAAGTAAAAACATTAAAAAAAAATCAGAAATATTATGCAAATTACTTATAAATAAAAGAAATACTTCTTTGACAGGCATAAAGTAAACACCACCCATATGTACTGTTTTAAGACATGTAAACAAAAGAAAATTACATAAAATAAAATTTATATGCACTTAGCAAAACACACCAAGCTGCTATGCTTTATTAAACAATTATCAACCAATTATGTTCTTAAAAAGAAAATAAATCACTTACCAGTGAAATGGTAATCCAACTTTAAATCAATAAGCTGTAATACGATAATAATAAGCGATAAACATAATATATCTTTATTTGGCACAGATGTCATATACACTCCATATTGGCACGATTTTTTTCTGACGCCAATGTCATATAAGCATCGGGTACTTAACTGGTGCCAAAGTGTCATTATTTTGCTTGATATGGTAAACCGGATATAGATGATATGGTAACGAGGTTTTGTTGGTGTTATGGTAACATCTGTGCCGAATATTTTTACGGGTGCAGTGACATGCTTTTTTTTTAAACTGCCAAAATGCACTCTTACCAGAGTTTCCTTAGGCAGTTTAGGGCGGGGGGGTGGGTGTACTGCACACCACCTGCCCTTTGGTTGATTTGATTTGATTATCGGAGCCTACGCTCGATTATGAGGTTTTCAGCTTCGCTTCACTTGGCGGCTTTTTACCTCTAATGATCCAAAATTGCTAATACAGTTCTCTATAAACAGCTCTTTCAGTAGACGTTACATTCACAGAAGAGAACTTGTTTTTATTGGGATTAAATTCCAGGAAGAACTCCCCTTCATCAAAATTCATCGCACTGTCAGCAGACAGATCTAATCGCTGATAGAGTTGAGCTTGCTCTGTGCGAAACTTTCAGCATTCTAGAAGGTAGTGGTCAGTGGTTTCCAAGACTTGACACTCTGAGCAGAGGTATGAATTCCATAGGCCAAAACAATGAAGTTGTGCCATGGTAGGCAACGAGCGGTTCTGTATGCCCTTGGTTTAAAAAACAGCGTTCGAAATCCTTGGTGGTCCGCTGGTCCGAGACCACCAAAAATGCAATCGACCACTAATTTGAAAAATTTAGTGGTCTGCAGTAGTGATGCAACGAATAGTGGTTTGGCCGAATAACCGAATACCGAATATTCGGCCAAGTTGCAGTCGAATATTCGGCCTATTCGGCTGCCGAATAATGAACTTATTTTTGCCTAAAAACAAAATATGGTATGCTTTATATGCACAATTCTTGTATATTTCACATTTAAAATGTATTGTTTTCTTTTAAAAAATTATTTATATATACAAATTTTTAATTTTTTAAAGCATTATTTTACTCTGAAAAAATATTCAGCCTAAAAATTGCCTCAATAATAATTCAGACCCCCCCCCCCAAAGAAAAAAAAAATTCTTAGCAAAAGTTTCTCATCAGGTACTGTCTAGTTACATTTTAATAGATATTATATGTGTTGTTGTTACATTTTAAAATAATGACAAAATTTTAAAAGTACTAGGAAACATAAGTTTCAGCTTTCAGATGAGATAAAATAAAAAATAAGAAATCTTAATATCTTAAGAAAAACCACTGATAGAAAGGGTGAAAGGAATATCCTCTAAAATGGTGTAAAGAAATCACTGTAGACTTTATAAAGCTCACAATTAACAAAATTTTTATTTATCTTTATTATTATTATTATTATCTGTATTTCTTTATTTTTTGCTGTCAGCAGTGAAGCCTCTTTAGAAAGTGCTCCTCAATGTGAAGAGTAAAAGATATTAGTCATTTTCTTTCCCAGCCACTACTAGAAAGACAACAGCGTCCTTTGGGGTGGTGGGCGAAAAATTCAGAAGACTTTCTAAACGTTTCACAATAAGCCAAAAAGTACCTTTCTGCACCAGGAAGTACCATATATAGTGAGAGGTTATTTTCAGAAGCAGGTAAGATTTACGGGAAAAAAAAAAGACTATCATCTGAGAATGCTGATTATTATTATTTTTGCATCACAATCTACGTTTATTGAAAACATTTTAACTGTTTTTTAAGGCTTTACAATGCTATTCTTGAAAAAAATATCTAAAACGTAAATGCATACTAATTAAAAGAATTTAGTATTTACATTTCTTTCAATATTTAATAAGAAATAGTAACAGGCTTAAAAAAAAATCACTTAAATTATATTTCACTTTTAAGCGTATTTTACTTAAAAAAAAAAAATACCCTTAACTATTGCAACATATACGACTTAAATACCTTATACATATAATACATCTATATCTAATCAATCATATATTTATGTTCTTTATAGGTATAATTCAAAATATTATTGAAAGAAATATTTTTTTATGTAACAAGGGTTAAATGTTAAACTTCACATTATGATAAAAAAAAAAAAATAAATAAATAAAAAAAAAATGAATTAGCTTGTTACAGCTGTATTAAAACAATTTTGAATAGATTAATTTTAAATTTAACAGATTATGTTAGCTTATTACAGATACTTTTTGTATTTACTGATACAGCATATTTTTTTTTTTAACATGATTCCTAAATTAGCCTCTTATATAAAAATGGGTAGATAAAACCCATTCGGAGTATGAAAGTTAATGAAAAAAAAAGTGTTAGTTAATTTCAAATAAAATTTTCATTATATATGATGAATATAAATTGTCAAATTAAAAAGTTATACTGTGTAAATATAAAAACATTTATTACAGTGTATTATTCGGCCAAGGCCGAATAATGGACTTGATATTCGGTCGAAGCCGAATATTCGGCAGACAGGCCGAATGGGCCGAATATTCGTTGCATCTCTAGTCTGCAGGACCAGTAACTTTTTCCCCCCTTTCTCACAGGTAAACTTAACTTACCTGTCCCCTAGAAAACCACAAATCACACAATAATTTAAAAAAATTGCATTAAATCTCAGTCATTTGAAATAAATAATCAGATAAATAAAACATCTAATTAATTTTATAGTTTTTCGTTATGCATACTGTTTACTTAATTTTTAGTAAATTACAATTTTACTATGCTGAAAATTTTGGATGGCTGTAAAGGAAGTTTGGTTTATATTCTAAGAGGGGGGGGGGGGGAAGGTCACTCAAGGGTTAAAGGGACTTAATAGAATTTTATGTAGCGGGCCAGTGATAACTGCAGACCAGTAAATTCTCATGCTTACTGGTCCTTGGGACCAGTGACTTTTTTTATCAATTCTACCGCTGTAAATCACCCTTCTTGTCCCACATCCAAAAAAATTTGCATGCACATTGTTTTAATTGTGGTTGCCATACACATTGTTTTAAATAAATTATATATCTAAGTTATAAACATTTCATTGTTTAAAACCAGCAGCACTACTTGAAAATTTATATATTAAAAAAAAAAAAAAAAAAACGAACAATACACAAAAACTGCAACTAATCAATAAAAAACTTAAATTGATTCTGAATTACTCAACTAGCTTCTAGTTAACTAGAAAAAAAAAAAAAAAAAAAAAAAAAAAACAGCACCTCTATTATTCTTTTGAAAAAAGCAAATAATAATAATGATAATATCTTGAAACTACAAAATTCTCCTCCGAAATATTTGTATTGGTAATACTTCGTTTTATTTTCTATCGTTGTCTCTATTCGATTTGTTTTAAAAAAAGGGGCCTGTTTTTTGGAAGTATACGAGTCCTTTGCTAAAATTATGTACCGAGCTGGATCTCCCTTTTTGAATCTGCAGGCATGGTCTCAGAGTCCTTTCAAAGAGACAAATCTAGCTCGGTACATAATTTTAGCAAACTTATGGTTATGGACATTCATTTAAAAAACAATAATTAACGCGGAAGTATTACAAGAGCAAAAAGGGCTATAAAAATTAAGAGGAACGATCAAGCGTAGCATAAGAAAAAGTGAGCGGGAATGGAGTCACATGTATTGTAAACAATCGCCGGATATCGACAGTTGAGTTGAGGAGTTCTTCTGCTGCCGGGATACAGATACATTTACGCTGTTAGCGAAATGAGATTGACCAATCAGAAAACTTGCTTCCTTAAAGCAGGGAAAAGTTCCCGAAATACAAGCTTCTGATTGGTCGATCTCGTTTCGCTAACAGCGCAAAATCTATCTGGATCCCGAAAAGAATTTTAGAATAAAAAAAAAATATTTAAATGATATTAATTATTATATAATATTAATAATTATTAATTATAAATATTTATTATTAATTATTTAAATTATATTATATTATTTATATTATGTAATATATAATTAATATTATATATTAATATTATATTATGTATTATTAATAATTATTAATTATAAATAATTATTATTAATTATTTAAATTATATTATATTATTTATATTACGTAATATAAAATTAATATTATATATTAAAATTATATGATTTATATGTTAATAAATATCAATAATTATTATTTATAAATATTATTAATAATTATTTTATTAATTATTATATTAATAATTTAAATAATAAATAATTATTTAGAGTCAGAAATGCAGCCACAGCTGCATAAACAATAATCAAATGTTCCAATGTAAATTTAAAATAAAATATTTAATAAGAATTCTTTTTTTTCATTCGTTTTTATAAAGTAGAAATAATTTTCATGCAAACTGGAAGTCATGTCTTTTCGGGGAGAAGGGCAAATTGAGCATTTAGTAAATCCGGGTCCGGGTGTGCTATGAAAAAGAAGAAAGGGGGATGGGATGCCTTCTCCCTGGATTTTGAAATTAAAGTTTAAAAAAAAATTCTTCTTTTGAAAAATATAGTAGAATTTATTCTTTTCAAGTAAGTAAAAAAAAAAAAAAAAAAAAAAAAGGAAGCGTTTTTCCGTTTAGGGGAGGAGGGTGACATAGGAGAGCAACTACCCCTGCCTAGATTTTCAATTCAGTAACTAGTTTTATTTTCTTAATTTGAAAAACATAATAAAATTAATTCTTCGCCAGTGATTAAAAAAAAAAAAAAAAAAAAAAAAACAGAAACCAATAACTTTCCGTTAGGAGAAGGGGGGGGGGGGATGTCATATGACAGTCATTTGTTCCTCCTGTATTTAAAAATATAAGTACCTAATTTTTTTTCACCGATTTTGAAATAGTGAAAAATTTTTTAATTCGAGTGATTTAAATTAAAAGAGGAATTAAAAAGTTTCAGTTGAGGGAGCGGTATAGGAAGCCCATTGCCCTTCCGTGGATTTTGAAATTGTACAAACTAAATTTCTTTTTTCGAGTAACTTAAAAAAAAGGAACCAAGAAATTTCAGTTTAGGGGAAGGTGGCACAGGAGACCAACTGCCCCTCCCTAGATATTTCAATTTAAGTAACCCAATTTTTTTTCTCCTGCTATGAAAAATCTAGTATAATTTATTCTTTGCGAGTAACTTAAAAATTAAGGTAACCAAAAATTTTTCGTTAGAAGGGGGAACCTAGGGGAGTGTCATTGCCGCTGGATTTTGAAATATATATATATAACTGAATTTTGTTTTTCTCCGATTTTGTATATTGTAAATTTTATTTATACGCAGAAACTTAAAATATATATAGACGGACAGTATAGCAGAAATATCAGTTGCCTGGGGGTGGGGAGGGGGGATAAGAGAAAAGCCCTTTCCCTTCCCTGGATTTTGAAATTTAAGTAATTAAATTTTCTTTTTTTCTTTCTTTTTTTTAAGAAATGCATAGTAAAATTCATTCTTTTTCAACATTTTAAAATAAAAGAAATAAAAAAATTCCGTTAAGGAGGGTGGGGGGGGGGGATGGAAGGACCATGCCAATCCCTGAAGTCTGAAATGTAATTAATGGAATTATATTATTTTCTCCGATTTTGAAAAATATAGTAAAATTTATTCATTCCGTATAGCTTAAAATTAAACAGAAACTAAGAATTTTTCTGTTGGGGGAGAGATTCACCCCCCCCCCCTCCTATATCTCACTCTTAGTAGTTAATTTCGGTCGAGTTTTTTTTATGTTTATGTATTTAAACTTTATCATAAAGTCAGGTAAAAAACAGTGTAATTTTTTTGTGTGTGTGTGTGTGTGTGTGGGGGGGGTGTAGCCCGAGGTTATCGGCATTCCCCTTTCGGATTTTGACATTTAGTTTTAACTAAATATTTTCTTTTTCTCTGATTAACACATAATAAAATTTATACTTTTCGGCCAAGTAAAATAATTAAACACTAAGAGAAAGACGGGAAACTGGTAAAATTAAAGAGATGAAATTACTTCAATACTGCTGTATTACTACAGACGCAAAATCTCATAATTTTAAAAGTTTATGATGACTTCACTTAAACTATAGTATTTTTGAGGTTAATAGCACACAGAATTTTTGAAATAAAGGACCACAAAATTACGCCACATTAGCCGCAGAATTTCTAAAGTATTTTTATAGTCGAGATTGCACTACAGAAAATCTATAGTTGACTATAGAAAAACATTAAAAATACTCCACTTCTGTAGAAAAACTGCAGTTCATTTTTAGCTGGGAAGCGTTGTCACCATAATTTTGACACCAATATTTTTTAAATCGGTTTGGTATTTCCTGAGATTGTGTAGAAACTACCATTTAGAACGTTTTTTAGAACGCTTTTCGAGCATTTTCACCCCCCTTATAAATTTCGAATTGTTTAAGAACTGTTCTTAGAAATCCTTTGTATCTAATAAGTAGCTGATACTTCAAATTTCATATTTCTAAGCCCTTCAGTAACACATAAATCGCATTTTTAGAACGTTTTTTGCTCCTACACCCCCTTTGGGGTAGTGGCACCGACATAAAATATAGCCTATCTTGGAGCAAACGTTGTCACTATCATTTTGACACCAATATTTTTTAAATCGGTTTGGTATTTCCTGAGATTATGTAGAAACTACCATTTAGAACGTTTATTAGAACGCTTTTTGTGCATTTTCACCCGTTTTAAATTTCGAATTGTTTAAGAACTGTTCTTATACATCATTTATATCTTATAAGTAACTAATATTTCAAAATTCATATTTCTAGGCCCTTCATTAACGCAAAAATTGCATTTTTAGAACTGTTTTTGCTCCTGCACCCCCTTTGGTGTAGTGGCACTGACATAAAATATAGCCTATCTTCTATGTTGGACTAACACCATCATTTTGATACCATTACTTTTTGAATCGGTTCGGTATTTCCTGAGATTATGTAGAAACTACCATTTAGAACGTTTTTTAGAACGCTTTTTGTGCATTCTCACCCCTTTTAAATTTCGAATTGTTTAAGAACTGTTCTTAGACATCATTTATATCTTATAAGTAACTAATATTCCAAATTTCATATTTCTAGGCCCTTCAGTATCGCAAAAATCGCATTTTTAGAAAGTTTTTTGCTCCTGCACCTCTTTGGGGTAGTGGCACCGACATAAGATATAGCCTATGTTCTAAGTTGGGCAAACACCATCATTTTGATACCATTACTTTTGGAATCGGTTCGGTAGTTCCTGGGCTTATCTCCGACAAATAAACAATATTTCCTCTTTATAATATGAGTATAGACTAGCAAGCCCCCCGGCTTTCATCGCGTAATATTTAAATATGCCAAGTGATATTTATATGTCTAATTTTTATTAAAAGGTACTAACTAAATTTTTACTTATTACTTTTAAGAATATTTCAAAAATTACTATTTAAATCACAGTTTGATTAAACATTATTATTGCACTGCTTTAGGCAAAAATGAGACTTAAATTAATAAAACAAAATAAATGATAATTTAGAAAATATTTTGAAACCTTTATGATCATTTAATATGCTCATTTCAGTATTCATTTGAAGTTTCGAATTTTTTAGAAACCATCTTCTTACATCTTAAAATTAACTATCATGTCAAATTCCAAGACCTACCATCTCTCTCAACAGCAAGGGCTATGTTGAATTAGGAACTATCACCATTAATTTACCAACAATAATTTTGAAATCGGTCTGTTATTTTTAATATTATACAAAAAGTAATTTAGAATTCTTTTAAAGGCCATTTATAGAACATTTGTTGTTCCTGTAAACCCCAGGTTGTAGAATCATCGGCCTGTGTAGGATCAGAGACTGTTACCATTGATTCGCAACTATTACGTTTACAATCGGTTTATGTTCCCTGAAATTGCATAGATATCGTAATTTAGGACTTTTTTAGAATGCTTTTCACACCTCCCCTTCGCTTCACCCCTTTTTAATTCAAATTTATTTTCGACAGTCCTTCGAGGGCATTTATATTTTATAAGTAACTACCATGCCATATTTAAAGTTTCTAGCATTTTCAGTATCACAGATATCGCAATTTAGAAAGTTTTTAGCTCCTGCAACCCTCTGGTGGTAGTGGCACAGATATAAAATATAGCTTATGTTTGATCAGGTTCTAACACCAACAATTTTCATCATTATTTTTTTAATCTGTTTAGTATTTGATAAGTTTGCAAAAAAATTTAATTTAAAACGCTTTTCGCTTACTTCATCTTTTTAAATTTGGAATTTTCTTTCGACTGTTCTTAGAAAGCAGTTGCATCTTGTAAGTAAATACCATGCCATACTTCAAAGTGTTAGACCCCTCAGTTGTGCAAAAAACGCAAATTAGAACATATTTTGCTTTTGCAACCCTCAGATGGTAGTGACAGCAACATAAAATATAACCTATGTTATAGCAGAGACTATCACCATTGACTTGCAACCATTACTTTTGAAATAGCTTTGGTATTTCCTGAGATTGAGT
>CAWVRF010000596.1:0-48000 GCA_963932465.1 Maratus speciosus
CTTAGGGTGCACTATATAACGCGTTTACGCAGAGTTACATCACTTGATTAGGCTATTTCTCAAACTAACAGAAGAATAGCCTAGATAGCCTATATTTAGGCTAAATAGACTATATCTAGGCTAGATAGGCATTTTAAACCCTAAATTGAACATTTGTGCTTAGTCTGCACTATATAACGCGTTTATGCAAAGTTAACTCACTTGACTAGGATATTTCTCAAACTAGCAGAAGAATAGCCGAGATAGCCTATATTTAGGCTAAATAGACTATATATCGGCTAGATAGGCATTTTAAACCCTAAATTGAGCAACTGTGCTTAGTCTGCACTATATAACGCGTTTATGCAGAGTTACATCACTTGACTAGGCTATTTCTCAAACTAACAGTAGAATAGCCTAGATAGCCTATATTTAGGCTAAATAGACTATATCTAGGCTAGATAGGCATTTTAATCCCTAAATTGAACAACTGTGCATAGTCTGCACTATATAACACGTTTATGCAGAGTTACATCACTTGACCAGGTTTTTTGGCAAACTAACAGAATGTACAGAATAAACTAACAGAAATAGCCTAGATAGCCTATATTTAGGCTAAATAGACTATATCTAGGCTAAATAGACTATATCTAGGCTAGATAGGCATTTTAATCCCTAAATTGAACAACTGTGCATAGTCTGCACTATATAACACGTTTATGCAGAGTTACATCACTTGACCAGGTTTTTTGCCAAACTAACAGAATATACAGAATAAACTAACAGAAATAGCCTAGATAGCCTATATTTAGGCTAAATAGACTATATCTAGGCTAAATAGACTATATCTAGGATAGATAGGCATTTTAAAACCTAAATCGAACATTTGTGCTTAGTCTGCGCTATATAACGCGTTTATGCAGAGTTAACTCACTTGACTAGGATATTTCTCAAACTAGCAAAAGAATAGCCGAGATAGCCTATATTTAGGCTAAATAGACTATATCTCGGCTAGATAGGCATTTTAAACTCTAAATTGAACAACTGTGCTTAGTCTGCACTATATAACGCGTTTATGCAGAGTTACATCACTTGACTAGGCTTTTTGGCAAACTAACACAATATACAGAATAAACTAACAGAAATAGCCTAGATAGCCTATATTTAGGATAAATAGACTATATCTAGGCTAAATAGACTATATCCAGGCTAGATAGGCATTTTAATCCCTAAATTGAACAACTGTGCTTAGGATGCACTATATAACGCGTTTACGCAGAGTTACATCACTTGATTAGGCTATTTCTCAAACTAACAGAAGAATAGCCTAGATAGCCTATATTTAGGCTAAATAGACTATATCTAGGCTAGATAGGCATTTTAAACCCTAAATTGAACATTTGTGCTTAGTCTGCACTATATAACGCGTTTATGCAAAGTTAACACACTTGACTAGGATATTTCTCAAACTAGCAGAAGAATAGCCGAGATAGCCTATATTTAGGCTAAATAGACTATATATCGGCTAGATAGGCATTTTAAACCCTAAATTGAGCAACTGTGCTTAGTCTGCACTATATAACGCGTTTATGCAGAGTTACATCACTTGACTAGGCTATTTCTCAAACTAACAGTACAATAGCCTAGATAGCCTATATTTAGTCTAAATAGACTATATCTAGGCTAGATAGGCATTTTAATCCCTAAATTGAACAACTGTGCATAGTCTGCACTATATAACACGTTTATGCAGAGTTACATCACTTGACCAGGTTTTTTGGCAAACTACCAGAAGATACAGAATAAACTAACAGAAATAGCCTAGATAGCCTATATTTAGGCTAAATAGACTATATCTCGGCTAGATAGGCATTTTAAACTCTAAATTGAAGAACTGTGCTTAGTCTGCACTATATAACGCGTTTATGCAGAGTTACATCACTTGAATAGGCTTTTTGGCAAACTAACAGAATATACAGAATAAACTAACAGAAATAGCCTAGATAGCCTATATTTAGGCTAAATAGATTATATCTAGGCTAAATAGACTATATCTAGGCTAGATAGGCATTTTAAACTCTAAATTGAACAACTGTGCTTAGTCTGCACTATATAACGCGTTTACGCAGAGTTACATCACCTGACTAGGCTATTTCTCAAACTAGAAGAAGAATAGCCTAGATAGCCTATATTTTGGCTAAATTGACTATATCTAGGCTAGATAGGCATTTTAAACCCTAAATTGAACATTTGTGCTTAGTCTGCACTATATAACGCGTTTATGCAGAGTTACATCACTTGACTAGGCTTTTTGGCAAACTAACACAATATACAGAATAAACTAGCCTAGATAGCCTATATTTAGGCTAAATAGACTATATCTAGTCTAAATAGGCTATATCTAGGCTAGATAGGCATTTTAATCCCTAACATGAACAACTGTGCTTAGTCTGCACTATATAACGCGTTTACGCAGAGTTACATCGCTTGATTAGTCTATTTCTCAAACTAACAGAAGAATAGCCTAGATAGCCTATATTTAGGCTAAATAGACTATATCTAGGCTAGATTGGCATTTTAAATCCTAAATTGAACATTTGTGCTTAGTCTGCATTATATAACGCGTTTATGCAGAGTTAACTCACTTGACTGGGATATTTCTCAAACTAGCAGAAGAATAGCCGAGATAGCCTATATTTAGGCTAAATAGACTATATCTCGACTAGATAGGCATTTTAAAACCTAAATTGAGCAACTGTGCTTAGTCTGCACTATATAACGCGTTTATGCAGAGTTACATCACTTGACTAGGCTATTTCTCAAACTAGAAGAAGAATAGCCTAGATAGCCTATATTTAGGCTAAATAGACTATATCTAGGCTAGATAGGCATTTTAATCCATAAATTGAACAACTGTGCATAGTCTGCACTATATAACGCGTTTATGCAGAGTTACATCACTTGACTAGGCTATTTCTCAAACTAGAAGAAGAATAGCCTAGATAGCCTATATTTAGGCTAAATAGACTATATCTAGGCTAGATAGGCATTTTAATCCATAAATTGAACAACTGTGCATAGTCTGCACTATATAACACGTTTATGCAGAGTTACATCACTTGACCAGGTTTTTTGGCAAACTACCAGAAGATACAGAATAAACTAACAGAAATAGCCTAGATAGCCTATATTTAGGCTAAATAGACTATATCTCGGCTAGATAGGCATTTTAAACTCTAAATTGAACAACTGTGCTTAGTCTGCACTATATAACGCGTTTACGCAGAGTTACATCACCTGACTAGGCTATTTCTCAAACTAGAAATAGAATAGCCGAGATAGCCTATATTTTGGCTAAATAGACTATATCTAGGCTAGATAGGCATTTTAAACCCTAAATTGAACATTTGTGCTTAGTCTGCACTATATAACGCGTTTATGCAGAGTTACATCACTTGACCAGGTTTTTTGCCAAACTAACAGAATATACAGAATAAACTAACAGAAATAGCCTAGATAGCCTATATTAAGGCTAAATAGACTATATCTAGGATAGATAGGCATTTTAAAACCTAAATTGAACATTTGTGCTTAGTCTGCGCTATATAACGCGTTTATGCAGAGTTAACTCACTTGACTAGGATATTTCTCAAACTAGCAGAAGAATAGCCGAGATAGCCTATATTTAGGCTAAATAGACTATATCTCGGCTAGATAGGCATTTTAAACTCTGAATTGTACAACTGTGCTTAGTCTGCACTATATAACGCGTTTTTGCAGAGTTACATCACCTGAATAAGCTTTTTGGAAACTAACAGAATATACAGAATAAACTAACAGAAATAGCCTAGATAGCCTATATTTAGGCTAAATAGACTATATCTAGGCTAGATAGGCATTTTAAACTCTAAATTGAACAACTGTGCTTAGTCTGCACTATATAACGCGTTTACGCAGAGTTACATCACTTGACTAGGCTATTTCTCAAACTAGAAGAAGAATAGCCTAGATAGACTATATTTAGGCTAAATAGACTATATCTAGGCTAGATAGGCATTTTAAACCCTAAATTGAACATTTGTGCTTAGTCTGCACTATATAACGCGTTTATGCAGAGTTACATCACTTGACTAGGCTTTTTGGCAAACTACAACAATATACAGAATAAACTAACAGAAATAGCCTAGATAGCCTATATTTAGGCTAAATAGACTATATCTAGGCTAAATAGGCTATATCTAGGCTAGATAGGCATTTTAATCCCTAAATTGAACAACTGTGCTTAGTCTGCACTATATAACGCGTTTACGCAGAGTTACATCACTTGATTTGGCTATTTCTCAAACTAACAGAAGAATAACCTAGATAGCCTATATTTAGGCTAAATAGACTATATCTAGGCTAGATAGGCATTTTAAACCCTAAATTGAACATTTGTGCTTAGTCTGCATTATATAACGCGTTTATGCAGAGTTAACTCACTTGACTGGGATATTTCTCAAACTAGCAGAAGAATAGCCGAGATAGACTATATTTAGGCTAAATAGACTATATCTCGACTAGATAGGCATTTTAAACCCTAAATTGAGCAACTGCTCATTCAATTTTTGGCAAACTACCAGAAGATACAGAATAAACTAACAGAAATAGCCTAGATAGCCTACATTTAGGCTAAATAGACTATATCTCGGCTAGATAGGCATTTTAAACCCTAAATTGAGCAACTGCGCTTAGTCTGCACTATATAACGCGTTTATGCAGAGTTACATCACTTGACTAGGCTATTTCTCAAACTAACAGAAGAATAGCCTAGATAGCCTATATTTAGGCTAAATAGACTATATCTAGGCTAGATAGGCATTTTAATCCATAAATTGAACAACTGTGCATAGTCTGCACTATATAACACGTTTATGCAGTGTTACATCACTTGACCAGGTTTTTTGGCAAACTAACAGAAGATACAGAATAAACTAACAGAAATAGCCTAGATAGCCTATATTTAGGCTAAATAGACTATATCTAGGCTAGATAGGCATTTTAAACTCTAAATTGAACAACTGTGCTTAGTCTGCACTATATAACGCGTTTATGCAGAGTTACATCACCTGACCAGGCGACTCAAACTAGAAGAAGAATAGCCTAGATAGCCTATATTTAGGCTAAATAGACTATATCTAGGCTAGATAGGCATTTTAAACCCTAAATTGAACATTTGTGCTTAGTCTGCACTATATAACGCGTTTATGCAGAGTTACATCACTTGACTAGGCTTTTTGGCAAACTAACACAATATACAGAATAAACTAACAGAAATAGCCTAGATAGCCTATATTTAGGCTAAATAGACTATATCTAGGCTAAATAGACTATATCTAGGCTAGATAGGCATTTTATTCCCTGAATTGAACAACTGTGCATAGTCTGCACAATATAACTTGTTTATGCAGAGTTACATCACTTGACTAGGCTTTTTGGCAAACTAACACAATATACAGAATAAACTAACAGAAATAGCCTAGATAGCCTATATTTAGGCTAAATAGACTATATCTAGGATAGATAGGCATTTTAAAACCTAAATTGAACATTTGTGCTTAGTCTGCGCTATATAACGCGTTTATGCAGAGTTAACTCACTTGACTAGGATATTTCTCAAACTAGCAGAAGAATAGCCGAGATAGCCTATATTTAGGCTAAATAGACTATATCTCGACTAGATAGGCATTTTAAACCCCAAATTGAGCAACTGCGCTTAGTCTGCACTATATAACGCGTTTATGCAGAGTTACATCACTTGACTAGGCTATTTCTCAAACTAACAGAAGAATAGCCTAGATAGCCTATATTTAGGCTAAATAGACTATATCTAGGCTAGATAGGCATTTTAATCCATAAATTGAACAACTGTGCATAGTCTGCACTATATAACACGTTTATGCAGAGTTGCATCACTTGACCAGGTTTTTTGGCAAACTAACAGAAGATACAGAATAAACTAACAGAAATAGCCTAGATAGCCTATATTTAGGCTAAATAGACTATATCTAGGCTAGATAGGCATTTTAAACTCTAAATTGAACAACTGTGCTTAGTCTGCACTATATAACGCGTTTATGCAGAGTTAACTCACTTGACTAGGATATTCCTCAAACTAGCAGAGGAATAGCCGAGATAGCCTATAATTAGGCTAAATAGACTATATCTCGGCTAGATAGGCATTTTAAACTCTAAATTGAACAACTGTGCTTAGTCTGCACTATATAACGCGTTTTTGCAGAGTTACATCACTTGAATAGGCTTTTTGGCAAACTAACAGAATATACAGAATAAACTAACAGAAATAGCCTAGATAGCCTATATTTAGGGTAAATAGATTATATCTAGGCTAAATAGACTATATCTAGGCTAGATAGGCATTTTAAACTCTAAATTGAACAACTGTGCTTAGTCTGCACTATATAACGCGTTTACGCAGAGTTACATCACCTGACCAGGCTATTTCTCAAACTAGAAGAAGAATAGCCTAGATAGCCTATATTTAGGCTAAATAGACTATATCTAGGCTAGATAGGCATTTTAAACCCTAAATTGAACATTTGTGCTTAGTCTGCACTATATAACGCGTTTATGCAGAGTTACATCACTTGACCAGGTTTTTTGGCAAACTAACAGAAGATACAGAATAAACTAACAGAAATAGCCTAGATAGCCTATATTTAGGCTAAATAGACTATATCTAGGCTAGATAGGAATTTTAAACTCTAAATTGAACAACTGTGCTTAGTCTGCACTATATAACGCGTTTATGCAGAGTTAACTCACTTGACTAGGATATTTCTCAAACTAGCAGAAGAATAGCCGAGATAGCCTATATTTAGGCTAAATAGACTATATCTCGACTAGATAGGCATTTTAAACCCTAAATTGAGCAACTGCGCTTAGTCTGCACTATATAACGCGTTTATGCAGAGTTACATCACTTGACTAGGCTATTTCTCAAACTAACAGAAGAATAGCCTAGATAGCCTATATTTAGGCTAAATAGACTATATCTAGGCTAGATAGGCATTTTAATCCATAAATTGAACAACTGTGCATAGTCTGCACTATATAACACGTTTATGCAGAGTTACATCACTTGACCAGGTTTTTTGGCAAACTAAGAGAAGATACAGAATAAACTAACAGAAATAGCCTAGATAGCCTATATTTAGGCTAAATAGACTATATCTAGGCTAGATAGGCATTTTAAACTCTAAATTGAACAACTGTGCTTAGTCTGCACTATATAACGCGTTTATGCAGAGTTACATCACCTGACCAGGCTATTTCTCAAACTAGAAGAAGAATAGCCTAGATAGCCTATATTTAGGCTAAATAGACTATATCTAGGCTAGATAGGCATTTTAAACCCTAAATTGAACATTTGTGCTTAGTCTGCACTATATAACGCGTTTATGCAGAGTTACATCACTTGACTAGGCTTTTTGGCAAACTAACACAATATACAGAATAAACTAACAGAAATAGCCTAGATAGCCTATATTTAGGCTAAATAGACTATATCTAGGCTAAATAGACTATATCTAGGCTAGATAGGCATTTTAATCCCTGAATTGAACAACTGTGCATAGTCTGCACTATATAACACGTTTATGCAGAGTTACATCACTTGACCAGGTTTTTTGGCAAACTAACAGAAGATACAGAATAAACTAACAGAAATAGCCTAGATAGCCTATATTTAGGCTAAATAGACTATATCTAGGCTAGATAGGCATTTTAAACTCTAAATTGAACAACTGTGCTTAGTCTGCACTATATAACGCGTTTATGCAGAGTTAACTCACTTGACTAGGATATTTCTCAAACTAGCAGAGGAATAGCCGAGATAGCCTATAATTAGGCTAAATAGACTATATCTCGGCTAGATAGGCATTTTAAACTCTAAATTGAACAACTGTGCTTAGTCTGCACTATATAACGCGTTTTTGCAGAGTTACATCACTTGAATAGGCTTTTTGGCAAACTAACAGAATATACAGAATAAACTAACAGAAATAGCCTAGATAGCCTATATTTAGGGTAAATAGATTATATCTAGGCTAAATAGACTATATCTAGGCTAGATAGGCATTTTAAACTATAAATTGAACAACTGTGCTTAGTCTGCACTATATAACGCGTTTACGCAGAGTTACATCACCTGACCAGGCTATTTCTCAAACTAGAAGAAGAATAGGATAGATAGCCTATATTTAGGCTAAATAGACTATATCTAGGCTAGATAGGCATTTTAAACCCTAAATTGAACATTTGTGCTTAGTCTGCACTATATAACGCGTTCATGCAGAGTTACATCACTTGACCAGGTTTTTTGGCAAACTAACAGAAGATACAGAATAAACTAACAGAAATAGCCTAGATAGCCTATATTTAGGCTAAATAGACTATATCTAGGCTAGATAGGCATTTTAAACTCTAAATTGAACAACTGTGCTTAGTCTGCACTATATAACGCGTTTATGCAGAGTTAACTCACTTGACTAGGATATTTCTCAAACTAACAGAAGAATAACCTAGATAGCCTATATTTAGGCTAAATAGACTATATCTAGGCTAGATAGGCATTTTAAACTCTAAATTGAACAACTGTGCTTAGTCTGCACTATATAACGCGTTTTTGCAGAGTTACATCACTTGAATAGGCTTTTTGGCAAACTAACAGAATATACAGAATAAACTAACAGAAATAGCCTAGATAGCCTATATTTAGGCTAAATAGATTATATCTAGGCTAAATAGACTATATCTAGGCTAGATAGGCATTTTAAACTCTAAATTGAACAACTGTGCTTAGTCTGCACTATATAACGCGTTTACGCAGAGTTACATCACCTGACCAGGCTATTTCTCAAACTAGAAGAAGAATAGCCTAGATAGCCTATATTTAGGCTAAATAGACTATATCTAGGCTAGATAGGCATTTTAAACCCTAAATTGAACATTTGTGCTTAGTCTGCACTATATAACGCGTTTATGCAGAGTTACATCACTTGACTAGGCTTTTTGGCAAACTAACACAATATACAGAATAAACTAACAGAAATAGCCTAGATAGCCTATATTTAGTCTAAATAGACTATATCTAGGCTAAATAGACTATATCTAGGCTAGATAGGCATTTTAATCCCTGAATTGAACGACTGTGCATAGTCTGCACTATATAACACGTTTATGCAGAGTTACATCACTTCACCAGGTTTTTTGGCAAACTAACAGAAGATACAGAATAAACTAACAGAAATAGCCTAGATAGCCTATATTTAGGCTAAATAGACTATATCTAGGCTAGATAGGCATTTTAAACTCTAAATTGAACAACTGTGCTTAGTCTGCACTATATAACGCGTTTATGCAGAGTTAACTCACTTGACTAGGATATTTCTCAAACTAGCAGAGGAATAGCCGAGATAGCCTATAATTAGGCTAAATAGACTATATCTCGGCTAGATAGGCATTTTAAACTCTAAATTGAACAACTGTGCTTAGTCTGCACTATATAACGCGTTTTTGCAGAGTTACATCACTTGAATAGGCTTTTTGGCAAACTAACAGAATATACAGAATAAACTAACAGAAATAGCCTAGATAGCCTATATTTAGGCTAAATAGATTATATCTAGGCTAAATAGACTATATATAGGCTAGATAGGCATTTTAAACTCTAAATTGAACAACTGTGCTTAGTCTGCACTATATAACGCGTTTACGCAGAGTTACATCACCTGACTAGGCTATTTCTCAAACTAGAAGAAGAATAGCCTAGATAGCCTATATTTAGGCTAAATAGACTATATCTAGGCTAGATAGGCATTTTAAACCCTAAATTGAACATTTGTGCTTAGTCTGCACAATATAACGCGTTTATGCAGAGTTACATCACTTGACTAGGCTTTTTGGCAAACTAACACAATATACAGAATAAACTAACAGAAATAGCCTAGATAGCCTATATTTAGGCTAAATAGACTATATCTAGGATAGATAGGCATTTTAAAACCTAAATTGAACATTTGTGCTTAGTCTGCGCTATATAACGCGTTTATGCAGAGTTAACTCACTTGACTAGGATATTTCTCAAACTAGCAGAAGAATAGCCGAGATAGCCTATATTTAGGCTAAATAGACTATATCTCGACTAGATAGGCATTTTAAACCCCAAATTGAGCAACTGCGCTTAGTCTGCACTATATAACGCGTTTATGCAGAGTTACATCACTTGACTAGGCTATTTCTCAAACTAACAGAAGAATAGCCTAGATAGCCTATATTTAGGCTAAATAGACTATATCTAGGTTAGATAGGCATTTTAATCCATAAATTGAACAACTGTGCATAGTCTGCACTATATAACACGTTTATGCAGAGTTACATCACTTGACCAGGTTTTTTGGCAAACTAACAGAAGATACAGAATAAACTAACAGAAATAGCCTAGATAGCCTATATTTAGGCTAAATAGACTATATCTAGGCTAGATAGGCATTTTAAACTCTAAATTGAACAACTGTGCTTAGTCTGCACTATATAACGCGTTTATGCAGAGTTACATCACCTGACCAGGCTATTTCTCAAACTAGAAGAAGAATAGCCTAGATAGCCTATATTTAGGCTAAATAGACTATATCTAGGCTAGATAGGCATTTTAAACCCTAAATTGAACATTTGTGCTTAGTCTGCACTATATAACGCGTTTATGCAGAGTTACATCACTTGACTAGGCTTTTTGGCAAACTAACACAATATACAGAATAAACTAACAGAAATAGCCTAGATAGCCTATATTTAGGCTAAATAGACTATATCTAGGCTAAATAGACTATATCTAGGCTAGATAGGCATTTCAATCCCTGAATTGAACAACTGTGCATAGTCTGCACTATATAACACGTTTATGCAGAGTTACATCACTTGACCAGGTTTTTTGGCAAACTAACAGAAGATACAGAATAAACTAACAGAAATAGCCTAGATAGCCTATATTTAGGCTAAATAGACTATATCTAGGCTAGATAGGCATTTTAAACTCTAAATTGAACAACTGTGCTTAGTCTGCACTATATAACGCGTTTATGCAGAGTTAACTCACTTGACTAGGATATTTCTCAAACTAGCAGAGGAATAGCCGAGATAGCCTATAATTAGGCTAAATAGACTATATCTCGGCTAGATAGGCATTTTAAACTCTAAATTGAACAACTGTGCTTAGTCTGCACTATATAACGCGTTTTTGCAGAGTTACATCACTTGAATAGGCTTTTTGGCAAACTAACAGAATATACAGAATAAACTAACAGAAATAGCCTAGATAGCCTATATTTAGGGTAAATAGATTATATCTAGGCTAAATAGACTATATCTAGGCTAGATAGGCATTTTAAACTCTAAATTGAACAACTGTGCTTAGTCTGCACTATATAACGCGTTTACGCAGAGTTACATCACCTGACCAGGCTATTTCTCAAACTAGAAGAAGAATAGGATAGATAGCCTATATTTAGGCTAAATAGACTATATCTAGGCTAGATAGGCATTTTAAACCCTAAATTGAACATTTGTGCTTAGTCTGCACTATATAACGCGTTTATGCAGAGTTACATCACTTGACCAGGTTTTTTGGCAAACTAACAGAAGATACAGAATAAACTAACAGAAATAGCCTAGATAGCCTATATTTAGGCTAAATAGACTATATCTAGGCTAGATAGGCATTTTAAACTCTAAATTGAACAACTGTGCTTAGTCTGCACTATATAACGCGTTTATGCAGAGTTAACTCACTTGACTAGGATATTTCTCAAACTAACAGAAGAATAGCCTAGATAGCCTATATTTAGGCTACATAGACTATATCTAGGCTAGACAGGCATTTTAATCCATAAATTGAACAACTGTGCATAGTCTGCACTATATAACACGTTTATGCAGAGTTACATCACTTGACCAGGTTTTTTGGCAAACTAACAGAAGATACAGAATAAACTAACAGAAATAGCCGAGATAGCCTATATTTAGGCTAAATAGACTATATCTCGACTAGATAGGCATTTTAAACCCTAAATTGAGCAACTGCGCTTAGTCTGCACTATATAACGCGTTTATGCAGAGTTACATCACTTGACTAGGCTATTTCTCAAACTAACAGAAGAATAGCCTAGATAGCCTATATTTAGGCTAAATAGACTATATCTAGGCTAGATAGGCATTTTAATCCATAAATTGAACAACTGTGCATAGTCTGCACTATATAACACGTTTATGCAGTGTTACATCACTTGACCAGGTTTTTTGGCAAACTAACAGAAGATACAGAATAAACTAACAGAAATAGCCTAGATAGCCTATATTTAGGCTAAATAGACTATATCTAGGCTAGATAGGCATTTTAAACTCTAAATTGAACAACTGTGCTTAGTCTGCACTATATAACGCGTTTATGCAGAGTTAACTCACTTGACTAGGATATTTCTCAAACTAACAGAAGAATAGCCTAGATAGCCTATATTTAGGCTAAATAGACTATATCTAGGCTAGATAGGCATTTTAATCCATAAATTGAACAACTGTGCATAGTCTGCACTATATAACACGTTTATGCAGAGTTACATCACTTGACCAGGTTTTTTGGCAAACTAACAGAAGATACAGAATAAACTAACAGAAATAGCCGAGATAGCCTATATTTAGGCTAAATAGACTATATCTCGACTAGATAGGCATTTTAAACTCTAAATTGAACAACTGTGCTTAGTCTGCACTATATAACGCGTTTATGCAGAGTTAACTCACTTGACTAGGATATTTCTCAAACTAACAGAAGAATAGCCTAGATAGCCTATATTTAGGCTAAATAGACTATATCTAGGCTAGATAGGCATTTTAATCCATAAATTGAACAACTGTGCATAGTCTGCACTATATAACACGTTTATGCAGAGTTACATCACTTGACCAGGTTTTTTGGCAAACTAACAGAAGATACAGAATAAACTAACAGAAATAGCCTAGATAGCCTATATTTAGGCTAAATAGACTATATCTAGGCTAGATAGGCATTTTAAACTCTAAATTGAACAACTGTGCTTAGTCTGCACTATATAACGCGTTTATGCAGAGTTACATCACCTGACCAGGCTATTTCTCAAACTAGAAGAAGAATAGCCTAGATAGCCTATATTTAGGCTAAATAGACTATATCTAGGCTAGATAGGCATTTTAAACCCTAAATTGAACATTTGTGCTTAGTCTGCACTATATAACGCGTTTATGCAGAGTTACATCACTTGACTAGGCTTTTTGGCAAACTAACACAATATACAGAATAAACTAACAGAAATAGCCTAGATAGCCTATATTTAGGCTAAATAGACTATATCTAGGCTAAATAGACTATATCTAGGCTAGATAGGCATTTTAATCCCTGAATTGAACAACTGTGCATAGTCTGCACAATATAACGCGTTTATGCAGAGTTACATCACTTGACTAGGCTTTTTGGCAAACTAACACAATATACAGAATAAACTAACAGAAATAGCCTAGATAGCCTATATTTAGGCTAAATAGACTATATCTAGGATAGATAGGCATTTTAAAACCTAAATTGAACATTTGTGCTTAGTCTGCGCTATATAACGCGTTTATGCAGAGTTAACTCACTTGACTAGGATATTTCTCAAACTAGCAGAAGAATAGCCGAGATAGCCTATATTTAGGCTAAATAGACTATATCTCGACTAGATAGGCATTTTAAACCCCAAATTGAGCAACTGCGCTTAGTCTGCACTATATAACGCGTTTATGCAGAGTTACATCACTTGACTAGGCTATTTCTCAAACTAACAGAAGAATAGCCTAGATAGCCTATATTTAGGCTAAATAGACTATATCTAGGCTAGATAGGCATTTTAATCCATAAATTGAACAACTGTGCATAGTCTGCACTATATAACACGTTTATGCAGAGTTGCATCACTTGACCAGGATTTTTGGCAAACTAACAGAAGATACAGAATAAACTAACAGAAATAGCCTAGATAGCCTATATTTAGGCTAAATAGACTATATCTAGGCTAGATAGGCATTTTAAACTCTAAATTGAACAACTGTGCTTAGTCTGCACTATATAACGCGTTTATGCAGAGTTAACTCACTTGACTAGGATATTCCTCAAACTAGCAGAGGAATAGCCGAGATAGCCTATAATTAGGCTAAATAGACTATATCTCGGCTAGATAGGCATTTTAAACTCTAAATTGAACAACTCTGCTTAGTCTGCACTATATAACGCGTTTTTGCAGAGTTACATCACTTGAATAGGCTTTTTGGCAAACTAACAGAATATACAGAATAAACTAACAGAAATAGCCTAGATAGCCTATATTTAGGGTAAATAGATTATATCTAGGCTAAATAGACTATATCTAGGCTAGATAGGCATTTTAAACTCTAAATTGAACAACTGTGCTTAGTCTGCACTATATAACGCGTTTACGCAGAGTTACATCACCTGACCAGGCTATTTCTCAAACTAGAAGAAGAATAGCCTAGATAGCCTATATTTAGGCTAAATAGACTATATCTAGGCTAGATAGGCATTTTAAACCCTAAATTGAACATTTGTGCTTAGTCTGCACTATATAACGCGTTTATGCAGAGTTACATCACTTGACCAGGTTTTTTGGCAAACTAACAGAAGATACAGAATAAACTAACAGAAATAGCCTAGATAGCCTATATTTAGGCTAAATAGACTATATCTAGGCTAGATAGGAATTTTAAACTCTAAATTGAACAACTGTGCTTAGTCTGCACTATATAACGCGTTTATGCAGAGTTAACTCACTTGACTAGGATATTTCTCAAACTAGCAGAAGAATAGCCGAGATAGCCTATATTTAGGCTAAATAGACTATATCTCGACTAGATAGGCATTTTAAACCCTAAATTGAGCAACTGCGCTTAGTCTGCACTATATAACGCGTTTATGCAGAGTTACATCACTTTACTAGGCTATTTCTCAAACTAACAGAAGAATAGCCTAGATAGCCTATATTTAGGCTAAATAGACTATATCTAGGCTAGATAGGCATTTTAATCCATAAATTGAACAACTGTGCATAGTCTGCACTATATAACACGTTTATGCAGAGTTACATCACTTGACCAGGTTTTTTGGCAAACTAAGAGAAGATACAGAATAAACTAACAGAAATAGCCTAGATAGCCTATATTTAGGCTAAATAGACTATATCTAGGCTAGATAGGCATTTTAAACTCTAAATTGAACAACTGTGCTTAGTCTGCACTATATAACGCGTTTATGCAGAGTTACATCACCTGACCAGGCTATTTCTCAAACTAGAAGAAGAATAGCCTAGATAGCCTATATTTAGGCTAAATAGACTATATCTAGGCTAGATAGGCATTTTAATCCATAAATTGAACAACTGTGCATAGTCTGCACTATATAACACGTTTATGCAGAGTTACATCACTTGACCAGGTTTTTTGGCAAACTAACAGAAGATACAGAATAAACTAACAGAAATAGCCTAGATAGCCTATATTTAGGCTAAATAGACTATATCTAGGCTAGATAGGCATTTTAAACTCTAAATTGAACAACTGTGCTTAGTCTGCACTATATAACGCGTTTATGCAGAGTTACATCACCTGACCAGGCTATTTCTCAAACTAGAAGAAGAATAGCCTAGATAGCCTATATTTAGGCTAAATAGACTATATCTAGGCTAGATAGGCATTTTAAACCCTAAATTGAACATTTGTGCTTAGTCTGCACTATATAACGCGTTTATGCAGAGTTACATCACTTGACTAGGCTTTTTGGCAAACTAACACAATATACAGAATAAACTAACAGAAATAGCCTAGATAGCCTATATTTAGGCTAAATAGACTATATCTAGGCTAAATAGACTATATCTAGGCTAGATAGGCATTTTAATCCCTGAATTGAACAACTGTGCATAGTCTGCACAATATAACGCGTTTATGCAGAGTTACATCACTTGACTAGGCTTTTTGGCAAACTAACACAATATACAGAATAAACTAACAGAAATAGCCTAGATAGCCTATATTTAGGCTAAATAGACTATATCTAGGATAGATAGGCATTTTAAAACCTAAATTGAACATTTGTGCTTAGTCTGCGCTATATAACGCGTTTATGCAGAGTTAACTCACTTGACTAGGATATTTCTCAAACTAGCAGAAGAATAGCCGAGATAGCCTATATTTAGGCTAAATAGACTATATCTCGACTAGATAGGCATTTTAAACCCCAAATTGAGCAACTGCGCTTAGTCTGCACTATATAACGCGTTTATGCAGAGTTACATCACTTGACTAGGCTATTTCTCAAACTAACAGAAGAATAGCCTAGATAGCCTATATTTAGGCTAAATAGACTATATCTAGGCTAGATAGGCATTTTAATCCATAAATTGAACAACTGTGCATAGTCTGCACTATATAACACGTTTATGCAGAGTTGCATCACTTGACCAGGATTTTTGGCAAACTAACAGAAGATACAGAATAAACTAACAGAAATAGCCTAGATAGCCTATATTTAGGCTAAATAGACTATATCTAGGCTAGATAGGCATTTTAAACTCTAAATTGAACAACTGTGCTTAGTCTGCACTATATAACGCGTTTATGCAGAGTTAACTCACTTGACTAGGATATTCCTCAAACTAGCAGAGGAATAGCCGAGATAGCCTATAATTAGGCTAAATAGACTATATCTCGGCTAGATAGGCATTTTAAACTCTAAATTGAACAACTCTGCTTAGTCTGCACTATATAACGCGTTTTTGCAGAGTTACATCACTTGAATAGGCTTTTTGGCAAACTAACAGAATATACAGAATAAACTAACAGAAATAGCCTAGATAGCCTATATTTAGGGTAAATAGATTATATCTAGGCTAAATAGACTATATCTAGGCTAGATAGGCATTTTAAACTCTAAATTGAACAACTGTGCTTAGTCTGCACTATATAACGCGTTTACGCAGAGTTACATCACCTGACCAGGCTATTTCTCAAACTAGAAGAAGAATAGCCTAGATAGCCTATATTTAGGCTAAATAGACTATATCTAGGCTAGATAGGCATTTTAAACCCTAAATTGAACATTTGTGCTTAGTCTGCACTATATAACGCGTTTATGCAGAGTTACATCACTTGACCAGGTTTTTTGGCAAACTAACAGAAGATACAGAATAAACTAACAGAAATAGCCTAGATAGCCTATATTTAGGCTAAATAGACTATATCTAGGCTAGATAGGAATTTTAAACTCTAAATTGAACAACTGTGCTTAGTCTGCACTATATAACGCGTTTATGCAGAGTTAACTCACTTGACTAGGATATTTCTCAAACTAGCAGAAGAATAGCCGAGATAGCCTATATTTAGGCTAAATAGACTATATCTCGACTAGATAGGCATTTTAAACCCTAAATTGAGCAACTGCGCTTAGTCTGCACTATATAACGCGTTTATGCAGAGTTACATCACTTTACTAGGCTATTTCTCAAACTAACAGAAGAATAGCCTAGATAGCCTATATTTAGGCTAAATAGACTATATCTAGGCTAGATAGGCATTTTAATCCATAAATTGAACAACTGTGCATAGTCTGCACTATATAACACGTTTATGCAGAGTTACATCACTTGACCAGGTTTTTTGGCAAACTAAGAGAAGATACAGAATAAACTAACAGAAATAGCCTAGATAGCCTATATTTAGGCTAAATAGACTATATCTAGGCTAGATAGGCATTTTAAACTCTAAATTGAACAACTGTGCTTAGTCTGCACTATATAACGCGTTTATGCAGAGTTACATCACCTGACCAGGCTATTTCTCAAACTAGAAGAAGAATAGCCTAGATAGCCTATATTTAGGCTAAATAGACTATATCTAGGCTAGATAGGCATTTTAAACCCTAAATTGAACATTTGTGCTTAGTCTGCACTATATAACGCGTTTATGCAGAGTTACATCACTTGACTAGGCTTTTTGGCAAACTAACACAATATACAGAATAAACTAACAGAAATAGCCTAGATAGCCTATATTTAGGCTAAATAGACTATATCTAGGCTAAATAGACTATATCTAGGCTAGATAGGCATTTTAATCCCTGAATTGAACAACTGTGCATAGTCTGCACTATATAACACGTTTATGCAGAGTTACATCACTTGACCAGGTTTTTTGGCAAACTAACAGAAGATACAGAATAAACTAACAGAAATAGCCTAGATAGCCTATATTTAGGCTAAATAGACTATATCTAGGCTAGATAGGCATTTTAAACTCTAAATTGAACAACTGTGCTTAGTCTGCACTATATAACGCGTTTATGCAGAGTTAACTCACTTGACTAGGATATTTCTCAAACTAGCAGAGGAATAGCCGAGATAGCCTATAATTAGGCTAAATAGACTATATCTCGGCTAGATAGGCATTTTAAACTCTAAATTGAACAACTGTGCTTAGTCTGCACTATATAACGCGTTTTTGCAGAGTTACATCACTTGAATAGGCTTTTTGGCAAACTAACAGAATATACAGAATAAACTAACAGAAATAGCCTAGATAGCCTATATTTAGGGTAAATAGATTATATCTAGGCTAAATAGACTATATCTAGGCTAGATAGGCATTTTAAACTATAAATTGAACAACTGTGCTTAGTCTGCACTATATAACGCGTTTACGCAGAGTTACATCACCTGACCAGGCTATTTCTCAAACTAGAAGAAGAATAGGATAGATAGCCTATATTTAGGCTAAATAGACTATATCTAGGCTAGATAGGCATTTTAAACCCTAAATTGAACATTTGTGCTTAGTCTGCACTATATAACGCGTTTATGCAGAGTTACATCACTTGACCAGGTTTTTTGGCAAACTAACAGAAGATACAGAATAAACTAACAGAAATAGCCTAGATAGCCTATATTTAGGCTAAATAGACTATATCTAGGCTAGATAGGCATTTTAAACTCTAAATTGAACAACTGTGCTTAGTCTGCACTATATAACGCGTTTATGCAGAGTTAACTCACTTGACTAGGATATTTCTCAAACTAACAGAAGAATAACCTAGATAGCCTATATTTAGGCTAAATAGACTATATCTAGGCTAGATAGGCATTTTAAACTCTAAATTGAACAACTGTGCTTAGTCTGCACTATATAACGCGTTTTTGCAGAGTTACATCACTTGAATAGGCTTTTTGGCAAACTAACAGAATATACAGAATAAACTAACAGAAATAGCCTAGATAGCCTATATTTAGGCTAAATAGATTATATCTAGGCTAAATAGACTATATCTAGGCTAGATAGGCATTTTAAACTCTAAATTGAACAACTGTGCTTAGTCTGCACTATATAACGCGTTTACGCAGAGTTACATCACCTGACCAGGCTATTTCTCAAACTAGAAGAAGAATAGCCTAGATAGCCTATATTTAGGCTAAATAGACTATATCTAGGCTAGATAGGCATTTTAAACCCTAAATTGAACATTTGTGCTTAGTCTGCACTATATAACGCGTTTATGCAGAGTTACATCACTTGACTAGGCTTTTTGGCAAACTAACACAATATACAGAATAAACTAACAGAAATAGCCTAGATAGCCTATATTTAGTCTAAATAGACTATATCTAGGCTAAATAGACTATATCTAGGCTAGATAGGCATTTTAATCCCTGAATTGAACGACTGTGCATAGTCTGCACTATATAACACGTTTATGCAGAGTTACATCACTTCACCAGGTTTTTTGGCAAACTAACAGAAGATACAGAATAAACTAACAGAAATAGCCTAGATAGCCTATATTTAGGCTAAATAGACTATATCTAGGCTAGATAGGCATTTTAAACTCTAAATTGAACAACTGTGCTTAGTCTGCACTATATAACGCGTTTATGCAGAGTTAACTCACTTGACTAGGATATTTCTCAAACTAGCAGAGGAATAGCCGAGATAGCCTATAATTAGGCTAAATAGACTATATCTCGGCTAGATAGGCATTTTAAACTCTAAATTGAACAACTGTGCTTAGTCTGCACTATATAACGCGTTTTTGCAGAGTTACATCACTTGAATAGGCTTTTTGGCAAACTAACAGAATATACAGAATAAACTAACAGAAATAGCCTAGATAGCCTATATTTAGGCTAAATAGATTATATCTAGGCTAAATAGACTATATATAGGCTAGATAGGCATTTTAAACTCTAAATTGAACAACTGTGCTTAGTCTGCACTATATAACGCGTTTACGCAGAGTTACATCACCTGACTAGGCTATTTCTCAAACTAGAAGAAGAATAGCCTAGATAGCCTATATTTAGGCTAAATAGACTATATCTAGGCTAGATAGGCATTTTAAACCCTAAATTGAACATTTGTGCTTAGTCTGCACAATATAACGCGTTTATGCAGAGTTACATCACTTGACTAGGCTTTTTGGCAAACTAACACAATATACAGAATAAACTAACAGAAATAGCCTAGATAGCCTATATTTAGGCTAAATAGACTATATCTAGGATAGATAGGCATTTTAAAACCTAAATTGAACATTTGTGCTTAGTCTGCGCTATATAACGCGTTTATGCAGAGTTAACTCACTTGACTAGGATATTTCTCAAACTAGCAGAAGAATAGCCGAGATAGCCTATATTTAGGCTAAATAGACTATATCTCGACTAGATAGGCATTTTAAACCCCAAATTGAGCAACTGCGCTTAGTCTGCACTATATAACGCGTTTATGCAGAGTTACATCACTTGACTAGGCTATTTCTCAAACTAACAGAAGAATAGCCTAGATAGCCTATATTTAGGCTAAATAGACTATATCTAGGTTAGATAGGCATTTTAATCCATAAATTGAACAACTGTGCATAGTCTGCACTATATAACACGTTTATGCAGAGTTACATCACTTGACCAGGTTTTTTGGCAAACTAACAGAAGATACAGAATAAACTAACAGAAATAGCCTAGATAGCCTATATTTAGGCTAAATAGACTATATCTAGGCTAGATAGGCATTTTAAACTCTAAATTGAACAACTGTGCTTAGTCTGCACTATATAACGCGTTTATGCAGAGTTACATCACCTGACCAGGCTATTTCTCAAACTAGAAGAAGAATAGCCTAGATAGCCTATATTTAGGCTAAATAGACTATATCTAGGCTAGATAGGCATTTTAAACCCTAAATTGAACATTTGTGCTTAGTCTGCACTATATAACGCGTTTATGCAGAGTTACATCACTTGACTAGGCTTTTTGGCAAACTAACACAATATACAGAATAAACTAACAGAAATAGCTTAGATAGCCTATATTTAGGCTAAATAGACTATATCTAGGCTAAATAGACTATATCTAGGCTAGATAGGCATTTTAATCCCTGAATTGAACAACTGTGCATAGTCTGCACTATATAACACGTTTATGCAGAGTTACATCACTTGACCAGGTTTTTTGGCAAACTAACAGAAGATACAGAATAAACTAACAGAAATAGCCTAGATAGCCTATATTTAGGCTAAATAGACTATATCTAGGCTAGATAGGCATTTTAAACTCTAAATTGAACAACTGTGCTTAGTCTGCACTATATAACGCGTTTATGCAGAGTTAACTCACTTGACTAGGATATTTCTCAAACTAGCAGAGGAATAGCCGAGATAGCCTATAATTAGGCTAAATAGACTATATCTCGGCTAGATAGGCATTTTAAACTCTAAATTGAACAACTGTGCTTAGTCTGCACTATATAACGCGTTTTTGCAGAGTTACATCACTTGAATAGGCTTTTTGGCAAACTAACAGAATATACAGAATAAACTAACAGAAATAGCCTAGATAGCCTATATTTAGGGTAAATAGATTATATCTAGGCTAAATAGACTATATCTAGGCTAGATAGGCATTTTAAACTCTAAATTGAACAACTGTGCTTAGTCTGCACTATATAACGCGTTTACGCAGAGTTACATCACCTGACCAGGCTATTTCTCAAACTAGAAGAAGAATAGGATAGATAGCCTATATTTAGGCTAAATAGACTATATCTAGGCTAGATAGGCATTTTAAACCCTAAATTGAACATTTGTGCTTAGTCTGCACTATATAACGCGTTTATGCAGAGTTACATCACTTGACCAGGTTTTTTGGCAAACTAACAGAAGATACAGAATAAACTAACAGAAATAGCCTAGATAGCCTATATTTAGGCTAAATAGACTATATCTAGGCTAGATAGGCATTTTAAACTCTAAATTGAACAACTGTGCTTAGACTGCACTATATAACGCGTTTATGCAGAGTTAACTCACTTGACTAGGATATTTCTCAAACTAACAGAAGAATAGCCTAGATAGCCTATATTTAGGCTAAATAGACTATATCTAGGCTAGACAGGCATTTTAATCCATAAATTGAACAACTGTGCATAGTCTGCACTATATAACACGTTTATGCAGAGTTACATCACTTGACCAGGTTTTTTGGCAAACTAACAGAAGATACAGAATAAACTAACAGAAATAGCCGAGATAGCCTATATTTAGGCTAAATAGACTATATCTCGACTAGATAGGCATTTTAAACCCTAAATTGAGCAACTGCGCTTAGTCTGCACTATATAACGCGTTTATGCAGAGTTACATCACTTGACTAGGCTATTTCTCAAACTAACAGAAGAATAGCCTAGATAGCCTATATTTAGGCTAAATAGACTATATCTAGGCTAGATAGGCATTTTAATCCATAAATTGAACAACTGTGCATAGTCTGCACTATATAACACGTTTATGCAGTGTTACATCACTTGACCAGGTTTTTTGGCAAACTAACAGAAGATACAGAATAAACTAACAGAAATAGCCTAGATAGCCTATATTTAGGCTAAATAGACTATATCTAGGCTAGATAGGCATTTTAAACTCTAAATTGAACAACTGTGCTTAGTCTGCACTATATAACGCGTTTATGCAGAGTTAACTCACTTGACTAGGATATTTCTCAAACTAACAGAAGAATAGCCTAGATAGCCTATATTTAGGCTAAATAGACTATATCTAGGCTAGATAGGCATTTTAATCCATAAATTGAACAACTGTGCATAGTCTGCACTATATAACACGTTTATGCAGAGTTACATCACTTGACCAGGTTTTTTGGCAAACTAACAGAAGATACAGAATAAACTAACAGAAATAGCCGAGATAGCCTATATTTAGGCTAAATAGACTATATCTCGACTAGATAGGCATTTTAAACCCTAAATTGAGCAACTGCGCTTAGTCTGCACTATATAACGCGTTTATGCAGAGTTACATCACTTGACTAGGCTATTTCTCAAACTAACAGAAGAATAGCCTAGATAGCCTATATTTAGGCTAAATAGACTATATCTAGGCTAGATAGGCATTTTAATCCATAAATTGAACAACTGTGCATAGTCTGCACTATATAACACGTTTATGCAGTGTTACATCACTTGACCAGGTTTTTTGGCAAACTAACAGAAGATACAGAATAAACTAACAGAAATAGCCTAGATAGCCTATATTTAGGCTAAATAGACTATATCTAGGCTAGATAGGCATTTTAAACTCTAAATTGAACAACTGTGCTTAGTCTGCACTATATAACGCGTTTATGCAGAGTTAACTCACTTGACTAGGATATTTCTCAAACTAACAGAAGAATAGCCTAGATAGCCTATATTTAGGCTAAATAGACTATATCTAGGCTAGATAGGCATTTTAATCCATAAATTGAACAACTGTGCATAGTCTGCACTATATAACACGTTTATGCAGAGTTACATCACTTGACCAGGTTTTTTGGCAAACTAACAGAAGATACAGAATAAACTAACAGAAATAGCCTAGATAGCCTATATTTAGGCTAAATAGACTATATCTAGGCTAGATAGGCATTTTAAACTCTAAATTGAACAACTGTGCTTAGTCTGCACTATATAACGCGTTTATGCAGAGTTACATCACCTGACCAGGCTATTTCTCAAACTAGAAGAAGAATAGCCTAGATAGCCTATATTTAGGCTAAATAGACTATATCTAGGCTAGATAGGCATTTTAAACCCTAAATTGAACATTTGTGCTTAGTCTGCACTATATAACGCGTTTATGCAGAGTTACATCACTTGACTAGGCTTTTTGGCAAACTAACACAATATACAGAATAAACTAACAGAAATAGCCTAGATAGCCTATATTTAGGCTAAATAGACTATATCTAGGCTAAATAGACTATATCTAGGCTAGATAGGCATTTTAATCCCTGAATTGAACAACTGTGCATAGTCTGCACAATATAACGCGTTTATGCAGAGTTACATCACTTGACTAGGCTTTTTGGCAAACTAACACAATATACAGAATAAACTAACAGAAATAGCCTAGATAGCCTATATTTAGGCTAAATAGACTATATCTAGGATAGATAGGCATTTTAAAACCTAAATTGAACATTTGTGCTTAGTCTGCGCTATATAACGCGTTTATGCAGAGTTAACTCACTTGACTAGGATATTTCTCAAACTAGCAGAAGAATAGCCGAGATAGCCTATATTTAGGCTAAATAGACTATATCTCGACTAGATAGGCATTTTAAACCCCAAATTGAGCAACTGCGCTTAGTCTGCACTATATAACGCGTTTATGCAGAGTTACATCACTTGACTAGGCTATTTCTCAAACTAACAGAAGAATAGCCTAGATAGCCTATATTTAGGCTAAATAGACTATATCTAGGCTAGATAGGCATTTTAATCCATAAATTGAACAACTGTGCATAGTCTGCACTATATAACACGTTTATGCAGAGTTGCATCACTTGACCAGGATTTTTGGCAAACTAACAGAAGATACAGAATAAACTAACAGAAATAGCCTAGATAGCCTATATTTAGGCTAAATAGACTATATCTAGGCTAGATAGGCATTTTAAACTCTAAATTGAACAACTGTGCTTAGTCTGCACTATATAACGCGTTTATGCAGAGTTAACTCACTTGACTAGGATATTCCTCAAACTAGCAGAGGAATAGCCGAGATAGCCTATAATTAGGCTAAATAGACTATATCTCGGCTAGATAGGCATTTTAAACTCTAAATTGAACAACTCTGCTTAGTCTGCACTATATAACGCGTTTTTGCAGAGTTACATCACTTGAATAGGCTTTTTGGCAAACTAACAGAATATACAGAATAAACTAACAGAAATAGCCTAGATAGCCTATATTTAGGGTAAATAGATTATATCTAGGCTAAATAGACTATATCTAGGCTAGATAGGCATTTTAAACTCTAAATTGAACAACTGTGCTTAGTCTGCACTATATAACGCGTTTACGCAGAGTTACATCACCTGACCAGGCTATTTCTCAAACTAGAAGAAGAATAGCCTAGATAGCCTATATTTAGGCTAAATAGACTATATCTAGGCTAGATAGGCATTTTAAACCCTAAATTGAACATTTGTGCTTAGTCTGCACTATATAACGCGTTTATGCAGAGTTACATCACTTGACCAGGTTTTTTGGCAAACTAACAGAAGATACAGAATAAACTAACAGAAATAGCCTAGATAGCCTATATTTAGGCTAAATAGACTATATCTAGGCTAGATAGGAATTTTAAACTCTAAATTGAACAACTGTGCTTAGTCTGCACTATATAACGCGTTTATGCAGAGTTAACTCACTTGACTAGGATATTTCTCAAACTAGCAGAAGAATAGCCGAGATAGCCTATATTTAGGCTAAATAGACTATATCTCGACTAGATAGGCATTTTAAACCCTAAATTGAGCAACTGCGCTTAGTCTGCACTATATAACGCGTTTATGCAGAGTTACATCACTTTACTAGGCTATTTCTCAAACTAACAGAAGAATAGCCTAGATAGCCTATATTTAGGCTAAATAGACTATATCTAGGCTAGATAGGCATTTTAATCCATAAATTGAACAACTGTGCATAGTCTGCACTATATAACACGTTTATGCAGAGTTACATCACTTGACCAGGTTTTTTGGCAAACTAAGAGAAGATACAGAATAAACTAACAGAAATAGCCTAGATAGCCTATATTTAGGCTAAATAGACTATATCTAGGCTAGATAGGCATTTTAAACTCTAAATTGAACAACTGTGCTTAGTCTGCACTATATAACGCGTTTATGCAGAGTTACATCACCTGACCAGGCTATTTCTCAAACTAGAAGAAGAATAGCCTAGATAGCCTATATTTAGGCTAAATAGACTATATCTAGGCTAGATAGGCATTTTAAACCCTAAATTGAACATTTGTGCTTAGTCTGCACTATATAACGCGTTTATGCAGAGTTACATCACTTGACTAGGCTTTTTGGCAAACTAACACAATATACAGAATAAACTAACAGAAATAGCCTAGATAGCCTATATTTAGGCTAAATAGACTATATCTAGGCTAAATAGACTATATCTAGGCTAGATAGGCATTTTAATCCCTGAATTGAACAACTGTGCATAGTCTGCACTATATAACACGTTTATGCAGAGTTACATCACTTGACCAGGTTTTTTGGCAAACTAACAGAAGATACAGAATAAACTAACAGAAATAGCCTAGATAGCCTATATTTAGGCTAAATACACTATATCTAGGCTAGATAGGCATTTTAAACTCTAAATTGAACAACTGTGCTTAGTCTGCACTATATAACGCGTTTATGCAGAGTTAACTCACTTGACTAGGATATTTCTCAAACTAGCAGAGGAATAGCCGAGATAGCCTATAATTAGGCTAAATAGACTATATCTCGGCTAGATAGGCATTTTAAACTCTAAATTGAACAACTGTGCTTAGTCTGCACTATATAACGCGTTTTTGCAGAGTTACATCACTTGAATAGGCTTTTTGGCAAACTAACAGAATATACAGAATAAACTAACAGAAATAGCCTAGATAGCCTATATTTAGGGTAAATAGATTATATCTAGGCTAAATAGACTATATCTAGGCTAGATAGGCATTTTAAACTCTAAATTGAACAACTGTGCTTAGTCTGCACTATATAACGCGTTTACGCAGAGTTACATCACCTGACCAGGCTATTTCTCAAACTAGAAGAAGAATAGGATAGATAGCCTATATTTAGGCTAAATAGACTATATCTAGGCTAGATAGGCATTTTAAACCCTAAATTGAACATTTGTGCTTAGTCTGCACTATATAACGCGTTTATGCAGAGTTACATCACTTGACCAGGTTTTTTGGCAAACTAACAGAAGATACAGAATAAACTAACAGAAATAGCCTAGATAGCCTATATTTAGGCTAAATAGACTATATCTAGGCTAGATAGGCATTTTAAACTCTAAATTGAACAACTGTGCTTAGTCTGCACTATATAACGCGTTTATGCAGAGTTAACTCACTTGACTAGGATATTTCTCAAACTAACAGAAGAATAGCCTAGATAGCCTATATTTAGGCTAAATAGACTATATCTAGGCTAGATAGGCATTTTAATCCATAAATTGAACAACTGTGCATAGTCTGCACTATATAACACGTTTATGCAGAGTTACATCACTTGACCAGGTTTTTTGGCAAACTAACAGAAGATACAGAATAAACTAACAGAAATAGCCGAGATAGCCTATATTTAGGCTAAATAGACTATATCTCGACTAGATAGGCATTTTAAACCCTAAATTGAGCAACTGCGCTTAGTCTGCACTATATAACGCGTTTATGCAGAGTTACATCACTTGACTAGGCTGTTTCTCAAACTAACAGAAGAATAGCCTAGATAGCCTATATTTAGGCTAAATAGACTATATCTAGGCTAGATAGGCATTTTAATCCATAAATTGAACAACTGTGCATAGTCTGCACTATATAACACGTTTATGCAGTGTTACATCACTTGACCAGGTTTTTTGGCAAACTAACAGAAGATACAGAATAAACTAACAGAAATAGCCTAGATAGCCTATATTTAGGCTAAATAGACTATATCTAGGCTAGATAGGCATTTTAAACTCTAAATTGAACAACTGTGCTTAGTCTGCACTATATAACGCGTTTATGCAGAGTTACATCACCTGACCAGGCTATTTCTCAAACTAGAAGAAGAATAGCCTAGATAGCCTATATTTAGGCTAAATAGACTATATCTAGGCTAGATAGGCATTTTAAACCCTAAATTGAACATTTGTGCTTAGTCTGCACTATATAACGCGTTTATGCAGAGTTACATCACTTGACTAGGCTTTTTGGCAAACTAACACAATATACAGAATAAACTAACAGAAATAGCCTAGATAGCCTATATTTAGGCTAAATAGACTATATCTAGGCTAAATAGACTATATCTAGGCTAGATAGGCATTTTAATCCCTGAATTGAACAACTGTGCATAGTCTGCACTATATAACACGTTTATGCAGAGTTACATCACTTGACCAGGTTTTTTGGCAAACTAACAGAAGATACAGAATAAACTAACAGAAATAGCCTAGATAGCCTATATTTAGGCTAAATAGACTATATCTAGGCTAGATAGGCATTTTAAACTCTAAATTGAACAACTGTGCTTAGTCTGCACTATATAACGCGTTTATGCAGAGTTAACTCACTTGACTAGGATATTTCTCAAACTAGCAGAGGAATAGCCGAGATAGCCTATAATTAGGCTAAATAGACTATATCTCGGCTAGATAGGCATTTTAAACTCTAAATTGAACAACTGTGCTTAGTCTGCACTATATAACGCGTTTTTGCAGAGTTACATCACTTGAATAGGCTTTTTGGCAAACTAACAGAATATACAGAATAAACTAACAGAAATAGCCTAGATAGCCTATATTTAGGGTAAATAGATTATATCTAGGCTAAATAGACTATATCTAGGCTAGATAGGCATTTTAAACTCTAAATTGAACAACTGTGCTTAGTCTGCACTATATAACGCGTTTACGCAGAGTTACATCACCTGACCAGGCTATTTCTCAAACTAGAAGAAGAATAGGATAGATAGCCTATATTTAGGCTAAATAGACTATATCTAGGCTAGATAGGCATTTTAAACCCTAAATTGAACATTTGTGCTTAGTCTGCACTATATAACGCGTTTATGCAGAGTTACATCACTTGACCAGGTTTTTTGGCAAACTAACAGAAGATACAGAATAAACTAACAGAAATAGCCTAGATAGCCTATATTTAGGCTAAATAGACTATATCTAGGCTAGATAGGCATTTTAAACTCTAAATTGAACAACTGTGCTTAGTCTGCACTATATAACGCGTTTATGCAGAGTTAACTCACTTGACTAGGATATTTCTCAAACTAACAGAAGAATAGCCTAGATAGCCTATATTTAGGCTAAATAGACTATATCTAGGCTAGATAGGCATTTTAATCCATAAATTGAACAACTGTGCATAGTCTGCACTATATAACACGTTTATGCAGAGTTACATCACTTGACCAGGTTTTTTGGCAAACTAACAGAAGATACAGAATAAACTAACAGAAATAGCCGAGATAGCCTATATTTAGGCTAAATAGACTATATCTCGACTAGATAGGCATTTTAAACCCTAAATTGAGCAACTGCGCTTAGTCTGCACTATATAACGCGTTTATGCAGAGTTACATCACTTGACTAGGCTGTTTCTCAAACTAACAGAAGAATAGCCTAGATAGCCTATATTTAGGCTAAATAGACTATATCTAGGCTAGATAGGCATTTTAATCCATAAATTGAACAACTGTGCATAGTCTGCACTATATAACACGTTTATGCAATGTTACATCACTTGACCAGGTTTTTTGGCAAACTAACAGAAGATACAGAATAAACTAACAGAAATAGCCTAGATAGCCTATATTTAGGCTAAATAGACTATATCTAGGCTAGATAGGCATTTTAAACTCTAAATTGAACAACTGTGCTTAGTCTGCACTATATAACGCGTTTATGCAGAGTTACATCACCTGACCAGGCTATTTCTCAAACTAGAAGAAGAATAGCCTAGATAGCCTATATTTAGGCTAAATAGACTATATCTAGGCTAGATAGGCATTTTAAACCCTAAATTGAACATTTGTGCTTAGTCTGCACTATATAACGCGTTTATGCAGAGTTACATCACTTGACTAGGCTTTTTGGCAAACTAACACAATATACAGAATAAACTAACAGAAATAGCCTAGATAGCCTATATTTAGGCTAAATAGACTATATCTGGGCTAAATAGACTATATCTAGGCTAGATAGGCATTTTAATCCCTGAATTGAACAACTGTGCATAGTCTGCACTATATAACACGTTTATGCAGAGTTACATCACTTGACCAGGTTTTTTGGCAAACTAACAGAAGATACAGAATAAACTAACAGAAATAGCCTAGATAGCCTATATTTAGGCTAAATAGACTATATCTAGGCTAGATAGGCATTTTAAACTCTAAATTGAACAACTGTGCTTAGTCTGCACTATATAACGCGTTTATGCAGAGTTAACTCACTTGACTAGGATATTTCTATAACTAGCAGAGGAATAGCCGAGATAGCCTATAATTAGGCTAAATAGACTATATCTCGGCTAGATAGGCATTTTAAACTCTAAATTGAACAACTGTGCTTAGTCTGCACTATATAACGCGTTTTTGCAGAGTTACATCACTTGAATAGGCTTTTTGGCAAACTAACAGAATATACAGAATAAACTAACAGAAATAGCCTAGATAGCCTATATTTAGGCTAAATAGATTATATCTAGGCTAAATAGACTATATCTAGGCTAGATAGGCATTTTAAACTCTAAATTGAACAACTGTGCTTAGTCTGCACTATATAACGCGTTTACGCAGAGTTACATCACCTGACTAGGCTATTTCTCAAACTAGAAGAAGAATAGCCTAGATAGCCTATATTTAGGCTAAATAGACTATATCTAGGCTAGATAGGCATTTTAAACCCTAAATTGAACATTTGTGCTTAGTCTGCACAATATAACGCGTTTATGCAGAGTTACATCACTTGACTGGGCTTTTTGGCAAACTAACACAATATACAGAATAAACTAACAGAAATAGCCTAGATAGCCTATATTTAGGCTAAATAGACTATATCTAGGCTAAATAGACTATATCTAGGATAGATAGGCATTTTAAAACCTAAACTGAACATTTGTGCTTAGTCTGCGCTATATAACGCGTTTATGCAGAGTTAACTCACTTGACTAGGATATTTCTCAAACTAGCAGAAGAATAGCCGAGATAGCCTATATTTAGGCTAAATAGACTATATCTCGACTAGATAGGCATTTTAAACCCTAAATTGAGCAACTGCGCTTAGTCTGCACTATATAACGCGTTTATGCAGAGTTACATCACTTGACTAGGCTATTTCTCAAACTAACAGAAGAATAGCCTAGATAGCCTATATTTAGGCTAAATAGACTATATCTAGGCTAGATAGGCATTTTAATCCATAAATTGAACAACTGTGCATAGTCTGCACTATATAACACGTTTATGCAGAGTTACATCACTTGACCAGGTTTTTTGGCAAACTAACAGAAGATACAGAATAAACTAACAGAAATAGCCTAGATAGCCTATATTTAGGCTAAATAGACTATATCTAGGCTAGATAGGCATTTTAAACTCTAAATTGAACAACTGTGCTTAGTCTGCACTATATAACGCGTTTATGCAGAGTTAACTCACTTGACTAGGATATTTCTCAAACTAGCAGAGGAATAGCCGAGATAGCCTATAATTAGGCTAAATAGACTATATCTCGGCTAGATAGGCATTTTAAACTCTAAATTGAACAACTGTGCTTAGTCTGCACTATATAACGCGTTTTTGCAGAGTTACATCACTTGAATAGGCTTTTTGGCAAACTAACAGAATATACAGAATAAACTAACAGAAATAGCCTAGATAGCCTATATTTAGGCTAAATAGATTATATCTAGGCTAAATAGACTATATCTAGGCTAGATAGGCATTTTAAACTCTAAATTGAACAACTGTGCTTAGTCTGCACTATATAACGCGTTTACGCAGAGTTACATCACCTGACCAGGCTATTTCTCAAACTAGAAGAAGAATAGCCTAGATAGCCCATATTTAGGCTAAATAGACTATATCTAGGCTAGATAGGCATTTTAAACCCTAAATTGAACATTTGTGCTTAGTCTGCACTATATAACGCATTTATGCAGAGTTACATCACTTGACTAGGCTTTTTGGCAAACTAACACAATATACAGAATAAACTAACAGAAATAGCCTAGATAGCCTATATTTAGGCTAAAGAGACTATATCTAGGCTAAATAGACTATATCTAGGCTAGATAGGCCATATTAATCCCTGAATTGAACAACTGTGCATAGTCTGCACTATATAACACGTTTATGCAGAGTTACATCACTTGACCAGGTTTTTTGGCAAACTAACAGAAGATACAGAATAAACTAACAGAAATAGCCGAGATAGCCTATATTTAGGCTAAATAGACTATATCTCGACTAGATAGGCATTTTAAACCCTAAATTGAGCAACTGCGCTTAGTCTGCACTATATAACGCGTTTATGCAGAGTTACATCACTTGACTAGGCTGTTTCTCAAACTAACAGAAGAATAGCCTAGATAGCCTATATTTAGGCTAAATAGACTATATCTAGGCTAGATAGGCATTTTAATCCATAAATTGAACAACTGTGCATAGTCTGCACTATATAACACGTTTATGCAGTGTTACATCACTTGACCAGGTTTTTTGGCAAACTAACAGAAGATACAGAATAAACTAACAGAAATAGCCTAGATAGCCTATATTTAGGCTAAATAGACTATATCTAGGCTAGATAGGCATTTTAAACTCTAAATTGAACAACTGTGCTTAGTCTGCACTATATAACGCGTTTATGCAGAGTTACATCACCTGACCAGGCTATTTCTCAAACTAGAAGAAGAATAGCCTAGATAGCCTATATTTAGGCTAAATAGACTATATCTAGGCTAGATAGGCATTTTAAACCCTAAATTGAACATTTGTGCTTAGTCTGCACTATATAACGCGTTTATGCAGAGTTACATCACTTGACTAGGCTTTTTGGCAAACTAACACAATATACAGAATAAACTAACAGAAATAGCCTAGATAGCCTATATTTAGGCTAAATAGACTATATCTAGGCTAAATAGACTATATCTAGGCTAGATAGGCATTTTAATCCCTGAATTGAACAACTGTGCATAGTCTGCACTATATAACACGTTTATGCAGAGTTACATCACTTGACCAGGTTTTTTGGCAAACTAACAGAAGATACAGAATAAACTAACAGAAATAGCCTAGATAGCCTATATTTAGGCTAAATAGACTATATCTAGGCTAGATAGGCATTTTAAACTCTAAATTGAACAACTGTGCTTAGTCTGCACTATATAACGCGTTTATGCAGAGTTAACTCACTTGACTAGGATATTTCTATAACTAGCAGAGGAATAGCCGAGATAGCCTATAATTAGGCTAAATAGACTATATCTCGGCTAGATAGGCATTTTAAACTCTAAATTGAACAACTGTGCTTAGTCTGCACTATATAACGCGTTTTTGCAGAGTTACATCACTTGAATAGGCTTTTTGGCAAACTAACAGAATATACAGAATAAACTAACAGAAATAGCCTAGATAGCCTATATTTAGGCTAAATAGATTATATCTAGGCTAAATAGACTATATCTAGGCTAGATAGGCATTTTAAACTCTAAATTGAACAACTGTGCTTAGTCTGCACTATATAACGCGTTTACGCAGAGTTACATCACCTGACTAGGCTATTTCTCAAACTAGAAGAAGAATAGCCTAGATAGCCTATATTTAGGCTAAATAGACTATATCTAGGCTAGATAGGCATTTTAAACCCTAAATTGAACATTTGTGCTTAGTCTGCACAATATAACGCGTTTATGCAGAGTTACATCACTTGACTGGGCTTTTTGGCAAACTAACACAATATACAGAATAAACTAACAGAAATAGCCTAGATAGCCTATATTTAGGCTAAATAGACTATATCTAGGCTAAATAGACTATATCTAGGATAGATAGGCATTTTAAAACCTAAACTGAACATTTGTGCTTAGTCTGCGCTATATAACGCGTTTATGCAGAGTTAACTCACTTGACTAGGATATTTCTCAAACTAGCAGAAGAATAGCCGAGATAGCCTATATTTAGGCTAAATAGACTATATCTCGACTAGATAGGCATTTTAAACCCTAAATTGAGCAACTGCGCTTAGTCTGCACTATATAACGCGTTTATGCAGAGTTACATCACTTGACTAGGCTATTTCTCAAACTAACAGAAGAATAGCCTAGATAGCCTATATTTAGGCTAAATAGACTATATCTAGGCTAGATAGGCATTTTAATCCATAAATTGAACAACTGTGCATAGTCTGCACTATATAACACGTTTATGCAGAGTTACATCACTTGACCAGGTTTTTTGGCAAACTAACAGAAGATACAGAATAAACTAACAGAAATAGCCTAGATAGCCTATATTTAGGCTAAATAGACTATATCTAGGCTAGATAGGCATTTTAAACTCTAAATTGAACAACTGTGCTTAGTCTGCACTATATAACGCGTTTATGCAGAGTTAACTCACTTGACTAGGATATTTCTCAAACTAGCAGAGGAATAGCCGAGATAGCCTATAATTAGGCTAAATAGACTATATCTCGGCTAGATAGGCATTTTAAACTCTAAATTGAACAACTGTGCTTAGTCTGCACTATATAACGCGTTTTTGCAGAGTTACATCACTTGAATAGGCTTTTTGGCAAACTAACAGAATATACAGAATAAACTAACAGAAATAGCCTAGATAGCCTATATTTAGGCTAAATAGATTATATCTAGGCTAAATAGACTATATCTAGGCTAGATAGGCATTTTAAACTCTAAATTGAACAACTGTGCTTAGTCTGCACTATATAACGCGTTTACGCAGAGTTACATCACCTGACCAGGCTATTTCTCAAACTAGAAGAAGAATAGCCTAGATAGCCCATATTTAGGCTAAATAGACTATATCTAGGCTAGATAGGCATTTTAAACCCTAAATTGAACATTTGTGCTTAGTCTGCACTATATAACGCATTTATGCAGAGTTACATCACTTGACTAGGCTTTTTGGCAAACTAACACAATATACAGAATAAACTAACAGAAATAGCCTAGATAGCCTATATTTAGGCTAAAGAGACTATATCTAGGCTAAATAGACTATATCTAGGCTAGATAGGCATATTAATCCCTGAATTGAACAACTGTGCATAGTCTGCACTATATAACACGTTTATGCAGAGTTACATCACTTGACAAGGTTTTTTGCCAAACTAACAGATATACAGAATAAACTAACAGAAATAGCCTAGATAGCCTATATTTAGGCTAAATAGACTATATCTAGGCTAAATAGATTATATCTGGGATAGATAGGCATTTTAAAACCTAAATTGAACATTTGTGCTTAGTCTGCGCTATATAACGCGTTTACGCAGAGTTAACTCACTTGACTAGGATATTTCTCAAACTAGCAAAAGAATAGCCGAGATAGCCTATATTTAGGCTAAATAGACTATATCTCAGCTAGATAGGAATTTAAACTCTAAATTGAACAACTGTGCTTAGTCTGCACTATACAACGCGTTTATGCAGAGTTACATGACTTGAATAGGCTTTTTGGCAAACTAACAGAATATACAGAATAAACTAACAGAAATAGCCTAGATAGCCTATATTTAGGCTAAATAGACTATATCTAGGCTAGATAGGCATTTTAAACTCTAAATTGAACAACTGTGCTTAGTCTGCACTATATAACGCGTTTATGCAGAGTTAACTCACTTGACTAGGATATTTCTCAAACTAGCAGAGGAATAGCCGAGATAGCCTATAATTAGGCTAAATAGACTATATCTCGGCTAGATAGGCATTTTAAACTCTAAATTGAACAACTGTGCTTAGTCTGCACTATATAACGCGTTTACGCAGAGTTACATCACCTGACTAGGCTATTTCTCAAACTAGAAGAAGAATAGCCTAGATAGCCTATATTTAGGCTAAATAGACTATATCTAGGCTAGATAGGCATTTTAAACCCTAAATTGAACATTTGTGCTTAGTCTGCACAATATAACGCAGAGTTACATCACTTGACTAGGCTTTTTGGCAAACTAACACAATATACAGAATAAACTAACAGAAATAGCCTAGATAGCCTATATTTAGGGTAAATAGACTATATCTAGGCTAAATAGACTATATCTAGGATAGATAGGCATTTTAAAACCTAAATTGAACATTTGTGCTTAGTCTGCGCTATATAACGCGTTTATGCAGAGTTAACTCACTTGACTAGGATATTTCTCAAACTAGCAGAAGAATAGCCGAGATAGCCTATATTTAGGCTAAATAGACTATATCTCGACTAGATAGGCATTTTAAACCCTAAATTGAGCAACTGCGCTTAGTCTGCACTATATAACGCGTTTATGCAGAGTTACATCACTTGACTAGGCTATTTCTCAAACTAACAGAAGAATAGCCTAGATAGCCTATATTTAGGCTAAATAGACTATATCTAGGCTAGATAGGCATTTTAATCCATAAATTGAACAACTGTGCATAGTCTGCACTATATAACACGTTTATGCAGAGTTACATCACTTGACCAGGTTTTTTGGCAAACTAACAGAAGATACAGAATAAACTAACAGAAATAGCCTAGATAGCCTATATTTAGGCTAAATAGACTATATCTAGGCTAGATAGGCATTTTAAACTCTAAATTGAACAACTGTGCTTAGTGCACTATATAACGCGTTTATGTAGAGTTAACTCACTTGACTAGGATATTTCATAAACTAGCAGAGGAATAGCCGAGATAGCCTATAATTAGGCTAAATAGACTATATCTAGGTTAGATAGGCATTTTAAACCCTAAATTGAACATTTGTGCTTAGTCTGCACTATATAACGCGTTTATGCAGAGTTACATCACTTGACTAGGCTTTTTGGCAAACTAACACAATATACAGAATAAACTAACAGAAATAGCCTAGATAGCCTATATTTAGGCTAAATAGACTATATCTAGGCTAAATAGACTATATCTAGGCTAGATAGGCATTTTAATCCCTGAATTGAACAACTGTGCATAGTCTGCACTATATAACACGTTTATGCAGAGTTACATCACTTGACCAGGTTTTTTGGCAAACTAACAGAAGATACAGAATAAACTAACAGAAATAGCCTAGATAGCCTATATTTAGGCTAAATGGACTATATCTAGGCTAAATAGACTATATCTAGGCTAGATAGGCATTTTAAACTCTAAATTGAACAACTGTGCTTAGTCTGCACTATATAACGCGTTTATGCAGAGTTAACTCACTTGACTAGGATATTTCTCAAACTAGCAGAGGAATAGCCGAGATAGCCTATAATTAGGCTAAATAGACTATATCTCGGCTAGATAGGCATTTTAAACTCTAAATTGAACAACTGTGCTTAGTCTGCACTATATAACGCGTTTTTGCAGAGTTACATCACTTGAATAGGCTTTTTGGCAAACTAACAGAATATACAGAATAAACTAACAGAAATAGCCTAGATAGCCTATATTTAGGCTAAATAGATTATATCTAGGCTAAATAGACTATATCTAGGCTAGATAGGCATTTTAAACTCTAAATTGAACAACTGTGCTTAGTCTGCACTATATAACGCGTTTACGCAGAGTTACATCACCTGACTAGGCTATTTCTCAAACTAGAAGAAGAATAGCCTAGATAGCCTATATTTAGGCTAAATAGACTATATCTAGGCTAGATAGGCATTTTAAACCCTAAATTGAACATTTGTGCTTAGTCTGCACAATATAACGCGTTTATGCAGAGTTACATCACTTGACTAGGCTTTTTGGCAAACTAACACAATATACAGAATAAAGTAACAGAAATAGCCTAGATAGCCTATATTTAGGCTAAATAGACTATATCTAGGCTAAATAGACTATATCTAGGATAGATAGGCATTTTAAAACCTAAATTGAACATTTGTGCTTAGTCTGCGCTATATAACGCGTTTATGCAGAGTTAACTCACTTGACTAGGATATTTCTCAAACTAGCAGAAGAATAGCCGAGATAGCCTATATTTAGGCTAAATAGACTATATCTCGACTAGATAGGCATTTTAAACCCTAAATTGAGCAACTGCGCTTAGTCTGCACTATATAACGCGTTTATGCAGAGTTAACTCACTTGACTAGGATATTTCTCAAACTAGCAGAGGAATAGCCGAGATAGCCTATAATTAGGCTAAATAGACTATATCTCGGCTAGATAGGCATTTTAAACTCTAAATTGAACAACTGTGCTTAGTCTGCACTATATAACGCGTTTTTGCAGAGTTACATCACTTGAATAGGCTTTTTGGCAAACTAACAGAATATACAGAATAAACTAACAGAAATAGCCTAGATAGCCTATATTTAGGCTAAATAGATTATATCTAGGCTAAATAGACTATATCTAGGCTAGATAGGCATTTTAAACTCTAAATTGAACAACTGTGCTTAGTCTGCACTATATAACGCGTTTACGCAGAGTTACATCACCTGACTAGGCTATTTCTCAAACTAGAAGAAGAATAGCCTAGATAGCCTATATTTAGGCTAAATAGACTATATCTAGGCTAGATAGGCATTTTAAACCCTAAATTGAACATTTGTGCTTAGTCTGCACAATATAACGCGTTTATGCAGAGTTACATCACTTGACTAGGCTTTTTGGCAAACTAACACAATATACAGAATAAAGTAACAGAAATAGCCTAGATAGCCTATATTTAGGCTAAATAGACTATATCTAGGCTAAATAGACTATATCTAGGATAGATAGGCATTTTAAAACCTAAATTGAACATTTGTGCTTAGTCTGCGCTATATAACGCGTTTATGCAGAGTTAACTCACTTGACTAGGATATTTCTCAAACTAGCAGAAGAATAGCCGAGATAGCCTATATTTAGGCTAAATAGACTATATCTCGACTAGATAGGCATTTTAAACCCTAAATTGAGCAACTGCGCTTAGTCTGCACTATATAACGCGTTTATGCAGAGTTAACTCACTTGACTAGGATATTTCTCAAACTAGCAGAGGAATAGCCGAGATAGCCTATAATTAGGCTAAATAGACTATATCTCGGCTAGATAGGCATTTTAAACTCTAAATTGAACAACTGTGCTTAGTCTGCACTATATAACGCGTTTTTGCAGAGTTACATCACTTGAATAGGCTTTTTGGCAAACTAACAGAATATACAGAATAAACTAACAGAAATAGCCTAGATAGCCTATATTTAGGCTAAATAGATTATATCTAGGCTAAATAGACTATATCTAGGCTAGATAGGCATTTTAAACTCTAAATTGAACAACTGTGCTTAGTCTGCACTATATAACGCGTTTACGCAGAGTTACATCACCTGACCAGGCTATTTCTCAAACTAGAAGAAGAATAGCCTAGATAGCCTATATTTAGGATAAATAGACTATATCTAGGCTAGATAGGCATTTTATACCCTAAATTGAACATTTGTGCTTAGTCTGCACTATATAACGCGTTTATGCAGAGTTACATCACTTGACTAGGCTTTTTGGCAAACTAACACAATATACAGAATAAACTAACAGAAATAGCCTAGATAGCCTATATTTAGGCTAAATAGACTATATCTAGGCTAAATAGACTATATCTAGGCTAGATAGGCATTTTAATCCCTGAATTGAACAACTGTGCATAGTCTGCACTATATAACACGTTTATGCAGAGTTACATCACTTGACCAGGTTTTTTGCCAAACTAACAGATATACAGAATAAACTAACAGAAATAGCCTAGATAGCCTATATTTAGGCTAAATAGACTATATCTAGGCTAAATAGATTATATCTAGGATAGATAGGCATTTTAAACTCTAAATTGAACAACTGTGCTTAGTCTGCACTATATAACGCGTTTATGCAGAGTTAACTCACTTGACTAGGATATTTCTCAAACTAGCAAAAGAATAGCCGAGATAGCCTATATTTAGGCTAAATAGACTATACCTCAGCTAGATAGGAATTTAAACTCTAAATTGAACAACTGTGCTTAGTCTGCACTATACAACGCGTTTATGCAGAGTTACATGACTTGAATAGGCTTTTTGGCAAACTAACAGAATATACAGAATAAACTAACAGAAATAGCCTAGATAGCCTATATTTAGGCTAAATAGATTATATCTAGGCTAAATAGACTATATCTAGGCTAGATAGGCATTTTAAACTCTAAATTGAACAACTGTGCTTAGTCTGCACTATATAACGCGTTTATGCAGAGTTAACTCACTTGACTAGGATATTTCTCAAACTAGCAGAGGAATAGCCGAGATAGCCTATAATTAGGCTAAATAGACTATATCTAGGCTAGATAGTCATTTTAAACCCTAAATTGAACATTTGTGCTTAGTCTGCACTATATAACGCGTTTATGCAGAGTTACATCACTTGACTAGGCTTTTTGGCAAACTAACACAATATACAGAATAAACTAACAGAAATAGCCTAGATAGCCTATATTTAGGCTAAATAGACTATATCTAGGCTAAATAGACTATATCTAGGATAGATAGGCATTTTAAAACCTAAATTGAACATTTGTGCTTAGTCTGCGCTATATAACGCGTTTATGCAGAGTTACATCACTTGAATAGGCTTTTTGGCAAACTAACAGAATATACAGAATAAACTAACAGAAATAGCCTAGATAGCCTATATTTAGGCTAAATAGATTATATCTCGGCTAAATAGACTATATCTAGGCTAGATAGGCATTTTAAACTCTAAATTGAACAACTGTGCTTAGTCTGCACTATATAACGCGTTTACGGAGAGTTACATCACCTGACTAGGCTATTTCTCAAACTAGAAGAAGAATAGCCTAGATAGCCTATATTTAGGCTAAATAGACTATATCTAGGCTAGATAGGCATTTTAAACCCTAAATTGAACATTTGTGCTTAGTCTGCACTATATAACGCGTTTATGCAGAGTTACATCACTTGACTAGGCTTTTTGGCAAACTAACACAATATACAGAATAAACTAACAGAAATAGCCTAGATAGCCTATATTTAGGCTAAATAGACTATATCTAGGCTAAATAGACTATATCTAGGATAGATAGGCATTTTAAAACCTAAATTGAACATTTGTGCTTAGTCTGCGCTATATAACGCGTTTATGCAGCGTTAACTCACTTGACTAGGATATTTCTCAAACTAGCAGAAGAATAGCCGAGATAGCCTATATTTAGGCTAAATAGACTATATCTCGACTAGATAGGCATTTTAAACCCTAAATTGAGCAACTGCGCTTAGTCTGCACTATATAACGCGTTTATGCAGAGTTACATCACTTGACTAGGCTATTTCTCAAACTAACAGAAGAATAGCCTAGATAGCCTATATTTAGGCTAAATAGACTATATCTAGGCTAGATAGGCATTTTAAACTCTAAATTGAACAACTGTGCTTAGTCTGCACTATATAACGCGTTTATGCAGAGTTAACTCACTTGACTAGGATATTCCTCAAACTAGCAGAGGAATAGCCGAGATAGCCTATAATTAGGCTAAATAGACTATATCTCGGCTAGATAGGCATTTTAAACTCTAAATTGAACAACTGTGCTTAGTCTGCACTATATAACGCGTTTTTGTAGAGTTACATCACTTGAATAGGCTTTTTGGCAAACTAACAGAATATACAGAATAAACTAACAGAAATAGCCTAGATAGCCTATATTTAGGCTAAATAGATTATATCTAGGCTAAATAGACTATATCTAGGCTAGATAGGCATTTTAAACTCTAAATTGAACAACTGTGCTTAGTCTGCACTATATAACGCGTTTACGCAGAGTTACATCACCTGACCAGGCTATTTCTCAAACTAGAAGAAGAATAGCCTAGATAGCCTATATTTAGGCTAAATAGACTATATCTAGGCTAGATAGGCATTTTAAACCCTAAATTGAACATTTGTGCTTAGTCTGCACTATATAACGCGTTTATGCAGAGTTACATCACTTGACTAGGCTTTTTGGCAAACTAACACAATATACAGAATAAACTAACAGAAATAGTCTAGATAGCCTATATTTAGGCTAAATAGACTATATCTAGGCTAAATAGGCTATATCTAGGCTAGATAGGCATTTTAATCCCTAAATTGAACAACTGTGCTTAGTCTGCACTACATAACGCGTTTATGCAGAGTTACATCACTTGACCAGGTTTTTTGGCAAACTAACAGAAGATACAGAATAAACTAACAGAAATAGCCTAGATAGCCTATATTTAGGCTAAATAGACTATATCTAGGCTAGATAGGCATTTTAAACTCTAAATTGAACAACTGTGCTTAGTCTGCACTATATAACGCGTTTATGCAGAGTTAACTCACTTGACTAGGATATTTCTCAAACTAGCAGAGGAATAGCCGAGATAGCCTATAATTAGGCTAAATAGACTATATCTCGGCTAGATAGGCATTTTAAACTCTAAATTGAACAACTGTGCTTAGTCTGCACTATATAACGCGTTTTTGCAGAGTTACATCACTTGAATAGGCTTTTTGGCAAACTAACAGAATATACAGAATAAACTAACAGAAATAGCCTAGATAGCCTATATTTAGGCTAAATAGATTATATCTAGGCTAAATAGACTATATCTAGGCTAGATAGGCATTTTAAACTCTAAATTGAACAACTGTGCTTAGTCTGCACTATATAACGCGTTTACGCAGAGTTACATCACCTGACTAGGCTATTTCTCAAACTAGAAGAAGAATAGCCTAGATAGCCTATATTTAGGCTAAATAGACTATATCTAGGCTAGATAGGCATTTTAAACCCTAAATTGAACATTTGTGCTTAGTCTGCACAATATAACGCGTTTATGCAGAGTTACATCACTTGACTAGGCTTTTTGGCAAACTAACACAATATACAGAATAAACTAACAGAAATAGCCTAGATAGCCTATATTTAGGCTAAATAGACTATATCTAGGCTAAATAGACTATATCTAGGATAGATAGGCATTTTAAAACCTAAATTGAACATTTGTGCTTAGTCTGCGCTATATAACGCGTTTATGCAGAGTTAACTCACTTGACTAGGATATTTCTCAAACTAGCAGAAGAATAGCCGAGATAGCCTATATTTAGGCTAAATAGACTATATCTCGACTAGATAGGCATTTTAAACCCCAAATTGAGCAACTGCGCTTAGTCTGCACTATATAACGCGTTTATGCAGAGTTACATCACTTGACTAGGCTATTTCTCAAACTAACAGAAGAATAGCCTAGATAGCCTATATTTAGGCTAAATAGACTATATCTAGGCTAGATAGGCATTTTAATCCATAAATTGAACAACTGTGCATAGTCTGCACTATATAACACGTTTATGCAGAGTTACATCACTTGACCAGGTTTTTTGGCAAACTAACAGAAGATACAGAATAAACTAACAGAAATAGCCTAGATAGCCTATATTTAGGCTAAATAGACTATATCTAGGCTAGATAGGCATTTTAAACTCTAAATTGAACAACTGTGCTTAGTCTGCTCTATATAACGCGTTTATGCAGAGTTAACTCACTTGACTAGGATATTCCTCAAACTAGCAGAGGAATAGCCGAGATAGCCTATAATTAGGCTAAATAGACTATATCTCGGCTAGATAGGCATTTTAAACTCTAAATTGAACAACTGTGCTTAGTCTGCACTATATAACGCGTTTTTGCAGAGTTACATCACTTGAATAGGCTTTTTGGCAAACTAACAGAATATACAGAATAAACTAACAGAAATAGCCTAGATAGCCTATATTTAGGCTAAATAGATTATATCTAGGCTAAATAGACTATATCTAGGCTAGATAGGCATTTTAAACTCTAAATTGAACAACTGTGCTTAGTCTGCACTATATAACGCGTTTACGCAGAGTTACATCACCTGACCAGGCTATTTCTCAAACTAGAAGAAGAATAGCCTAGATAGCCTATATTTAGGCTAAATAGACTATATCTAGGCTAGATAGGCATTTTAAACCCTAAATTGAACATTTGTGCTTAGTCTGCACTATATAACGCGTTTATGCAGAGTTACATCACTTGACCAGGTTTTTTGGCAAACTAACAGAAGATACAGAATAAACTAACAGAAATAGCCTAGATAGCCTATATTTAGGCTAAATAGACTATATCTAGGCTAGATAGGAATTTTAAACTCTAAATTGAACAACTGTGCTTAGTCTGCACTATATAACGCGTTTATGCAGAGTTAACTCACTTGACTAGGATATTTCTCAAACTAGCAGAAGAATAGCCGAGATAGCCTATATTTAGGCTAAATAGACTATATCTCGACTAGATAGGCATTTTAAACCCTAAATTGAGCAACTGCGCTTAGTCTGCACTATATAACGCGTTTATGCAGAGTTACATCACTTGACTAGGCTATTTCTCAAACTAACAGAAGAATAGCCTAGATAGCCTATATTTAGGCTAAATAGACTATATCTAGGCTAGATAGGCATTTTAATCCATAAATTGAACAACTGTGCATAGTCTGCACTATATAACACGTTTATGCAGAGTTACATCTCTTGACCAGGTTTTTTGGCAAACTAAGAGAAGATACAGAATAAACTAACAGAAATAGCCTAGATAGCCTATATTTAGGCTAAATAGACCATATCTAGGCTAGATAGGCATTTTAAACTCTAAATTGAACAACTGTGCTTAGTCTGCACTATATAACGCGTTTATGCAGAGTTACATCACCTGACCAGGCTATTTCTCAAACTAGAAGAAGAATAGCCTAGATAGCCTACATTTAGGCTAAATAGACTATATCTAGGCTAGATAGGCATTTTAAACCCTAAATTGAACATTTGTGCTTAGTCTGCACTGTGTAACGCGTTTATGCAGAGTTACATCACTTGACTAGGCTTTTTGGCAAACTAACACAATATACAGAATAAACTAACAGAAATAGCCTAGATAGCCTATATTTAGGCTAAATAGACTATATCTAGGCTAAATAGACTATATCTAGGCTAGATAGGCATTTTAATCCCTGAATTGAACAACTGTGCATAGTCTGCACTATATAACACGTTTATGCAGAGTTACATCACTTGACCAGGTTTTTTGGCAAACTAACAGAAGATACAGAATAAACTAACAGAAATAGCCTAGATAGCCTATATTTAGGCTAAATAGACTATATCTAGGCTAGATAGGCATTTTAAACTCTAAATTGAACAACTGTGCTTAGTCTGCACTATATAACGCGTTTATGCAGAGTTAACTCACTTGACTAGGATATTTCTCAAACTAGCAGAGGAATAGCCGAGATAGCCTATAATTAGGCTAAATAGACTATATCTCGGCTAGATAGGCATTTTAAACTCTAAATTGAACAACTGTGCTTAGTCTGCACTATATAACGCGTTTTTGCAGAGTTACATCACTTGAATAGGCTTTTTGGCAAACTAACAGAATATACAGAATAAACTAACAGAAATAGCCTAGATAGCCTATATTTAGGGTAAATAGATTATATCTAGGCTAAATAGACTATATCTAGGCTAGATAGGCATTTTAAACTCTAAATTGAACAACTGTGCTTAGTCTGCACTATATAACGCGTTTACGCAGAGTTACATCACCTGACCAGGCTATTTCTCAAACTAGAAGAAGAATAGCCTAGATAGCCTATATTTAGGATAAATAGACTATATCTAGGCTAGATAGGCATTTTAAACCCTAAATTGAACATTTGTGCTTAGTCTGCACTATATAACGCGTTTATGCAGAGTTAACTCACTTGACTAGGATATTTCTCAAACTAACAGAAGAATAGCCTAGATAGCCTATATTTAGGCTAAATAGACTATATCTAGGCTAGATAGGCATTTTAATCCATAAATTGAACAACTGTGCATAGTCTGCACTATATAACACGTTTATGCAGAGTTACATCACTTGACCAGGTTTTTTGGCAAACTAACAGAAGATACAGAATAAACTAACAGAAATAGCCGAGATAGCCTATATTTAGGCTAAATAGACTATATCTCGACTAGATAGGCATTTTAAACCCTAAATTGAGCAACTGCGCTTAGTCTGCACTATATAACGCGTTTATGCAGAGTTACATCACTTGACTAGGCTATTTCTCAAACTAACAGAAGAATAGCCTAGATAGCCTATATTTAGGCTAAATAGACTATATCTAGGCTAGATAGGCATTTTAATCCATAAATTGAACAACTGTGCATAGTCTGCACTATATAACACGTTTATGCAGAGTTACATCACTTGACCAGGTTTTTTGGCAAACTAACAGAAGATACAGAATAAACTAACAGAAATAGCCTAGATAGCCTATATTTAGGCTAAATAGACTATATCTAGGCTAGATAGGCATTTTAAACTCTAAATTGAACAACTGTGCTTAGTCTGCACTATATAACGCGTTTATGCAGAGTTACATCACCTGACCAGGCTATTTCTCAAACTAGAAGAAGAATAGCCTAGATAGCCTATATTTAGGCTAAATAGACTATATCTAGGCTAGATAGGCATTTTAAACCCTAAATTGAACATTTGTGCTTAGTCTGCACTATATAACGCGTTTATGCAGAGTTACATCACTTGACTAGGCTTTTTGGCAAACTAACACAATATACAGAATAAACTAACAGAAATAGCCTAGATAGCCTATATTTAGGCTAAATAGACTATATCTAGGCTAAATAGACTATATCTAGGCTAGATAGGCATTTTAATCCCTGAATTGAACAACTGTGCATAGTCTGCACTATATAACACGTTTATGCAGAGTTACATCACTTGACCAGGTTTTTTGGCAAACTAACAGAAGATACAGAATAAACTAACAGAAATAGCCTAGATAGCCTATATTTAGGCTAAATAGACTATATCTAGGCTAGATAGGCATTTTAAACTCTAAATTGAACAACTGTGCTTAGTCTGCACTATATAACGCGTTTATGCAGAGTTAACTCACTTGACTAGGATATTTCTATAACTAGCAGAGGAATAGCCGAGATAGCCTATAATTAGGCTAAATAGACTATATCTCGGCTAGATAGGCATTTTAAACTCTAAATTGAACAACTGTGCTTAGTCTGCACTATATAACGCGTTTTTGCAGAGTTACATCACTTGAATAGGCTTTTTGGCAAACTAACAGAATATACAGAATAAACTAACAGAAATAGCCTAGATAGCCTATATTTAGGCTAAATAGATTATATCTAGGCTAAATAGACTATATCTAGGCTAGATAGGCATTTTAAACTCTAAATTGAACAACTGTGCTTAGTCTGCACTATATAACGCGTTTTACGCAGAGTTACATCACCTGACTAGGCTATTTCTCAAACTAGAAGAAGAATAGCCTAGATAGCCTATATTTAGGCTAAATAGACTATATCTAGGCTAGATAGGCATTTTAAACCCTAAATTGAACATTTGTGCTTAGTCTGCACAATATAACGCGTTATGCAGAGTTACATCACTTGACTGGGCTTTTTGGGCAAACTAACACAATATACAGAATAACTAACAGAAATAGCCTAGATAG
>CAWVRF010000597.1:0-89000 GCA_963932465.1 Maratus speciosus
ATCAGCTTTCGGACACGAGTTAAGAGCACCGTTAATAAACATTCCATTAAGCATAGCTGCAGATAAAGTACATTGCAGGGTGTTCCCAAAAATAGTAATAACGTGCGCGATGGTTGATAATTTAATTAATGATTTACTGTTATTTTTAAATGCTCATAAGGAATTAAGCACAATAAGCGAAAGTAACGAGGATGGCCGCCCAGGGAAACCCAGCAAATGCTTTTGAGTTTTAGTGCAGTCCCTGGGGGAAGAAAGCGAACCCGACACCACAATAAATGATTTTAGTACTATAAATTTGCCCCGTACGAGTGAAAACAACGCGGTAGATTTAGATTTAGCTTGCGCTGCTACGGAGGCCGAGCAGGTTAAAATAGGAAATGCAAACGAGAATATTGATAACGATGGCAATGAAAATACCAGAAATTTCACGAACGACTCGGAAAATTTTAAATGGGAACAAAAGACGGATGCGTCACTAAATCAGTGTTGGACAGATGCCAAAAATGAGCGTAATAATTATTTTGTTCAGGACGATCTGTTATACCATCGTGACAAAATATTAGGGGAAACGGTATATCAATTGCTCGTGCCCGAGCCGAGTAGAAAGCAGTTCCTAGAGCTCGCTCATTCAAGCCCCTGGGGTGGACATTTAAGAAAACGAAAGACCACTGAAAGATTAAAATATTCTTTTTTTTGGCCTGGGATTAAGACAGATGTGAGCGAGTTTTGCGACAAATGTTTGTCCTGTCAGCTTCGAGCGAAAGCAAATAAATTTGATGATGTACCAATAACCCCAGTTACTCGTCCTGACGAGGCAATGCAGATTGTAAATATAGACGTAATAGGCCCAATAGAACCGGCTAGTGGAGGGTACAAGTACGTACTAACCGCGGTAGACCAGTGCACGCGTTGGCCGGAAGCGGTCTGTTTACGGAATCTTTTTGCAAAATCCACATGCGATGTCCTTTTACAGATATTTTCACGGACCGGAATTCCTAAATTAATAGCTAGCGATCAGGGTAAAAACTTCACTTCGGCCCTCACGAAAGAATTTATGAAACGTTTAGGGACGTCCCCGCGTTTTTCCGTTCCGGGGTACGCACAGTCGAATGGATTGGTGGAACGATGGAATGGGGTACTTAAAGGGATGATACACCATGTTATAAGAGAAAATGCCGGAAGTTGGCATAAACACATACCCTTTTTGTTGTGGGCATACAGGGAGCTACCAAATGCTACAACGAACGTTAGTCCATTCGAAATATTATATGGTAGGCGTCCAACTGGTCCTCTTGCCATATTAAAGTCATCATGGACCAACGAAACACCTCTACCAATTGGCCAGTTAGGCTCAGTTACCAATTACTTAAATGATCTGAAAATAAAGTTGGAAAAAGCAGCCGAGCATGCCGGAATTTCTTGCAAGGATCAGCAGCAGGCTTACGCTTATTATCACAACAGGAAAGCTAGACATAAAGAATTTAAACCGAATGATCAAGTTATTGTATTAATTCCGGACAGTAATCACAAAATATACGCTAGGTGGACAGCACCAGCTACGATACTTGAAAAGAAGTCTCCCTATAGTTATTTGGTACAATTGCCAGGTAATAGTATAAAGCATTTACACGCGAATAAAATCAGAGAATTAAAAGCTCAGACAACACACATAGGCGTCATCTATGATGATGATATCGATTTCGGTGAGATCGAAAACATCCTGCAGATTAGTAAAGACGATCCAAATAACCTCAACCAAAAATTACACTTGGACCATTTAACAGAAGATGAGAGGGAGCAACTGATCAACGTATTACGTAGACACTCCAACCTTCAGTCGGGAATCCCTAAAGTTGCAAATGTAGGAGAACATAAAATTAAATTAAAACCTGATAACCAACCAAAACGTCAGAAGCCCTACAGAATCCCAGAGGCACTCAAAAGTGAAGTCGACAGACAAATCGAAGAATTATTAAGTTTAGGACTAATCGAGCACTCGGAGAGTGAATATGCTCATCCGATCGTATGTGTAGCCAAAAAAGACTCCTCAGTTAGATTATGTGTGAACTATCGATATTTAAACTCCCAGACAGAAGTCGACTCATTCCCTATGCCTAACGCTACCGACTTGCTCTACAAAGTCGCTTCAGCGAAATTCATCAGCCTGTTGGACTTACTGAAAGGGTACTGGCAGATAAGATTAAGTGAAGACTCTAAACATTTAACGTCTTTCGTCACACACCGAGGACAGTATTCCTTCGTAGTTATGCCGTTCGGGCTACGTAACGCGGCAGCCACTTTTCAAAGGTCCATGAATCGCACTTTAGTCCAACATAAAGAATATGCCGAAACATACATAGATGACGTGGTAGTTTTTTCTAATAACTGGACTGACCATCTCAAGCACCTAGACACTGTTCTGACAACCCTCGAAGAAGCAAACCTGACAGTAAATTTTCAGAAATGTGTCTTTGCACGATCCCAGATAAAATTCCTAGGACATGTGGTAGGATCAGGCAGACATGCTCCTGATCCAGAGAAAGTAGCAGCCATCCAAAATTTAGAAGTGCCGAAATCCAAGAAAGATGTCAGAAATTTATTAGGCCTTCTGTCCTATTATAGGTCCTATATCCCGACATTCTCTGAAATAGCCCGACCATTAATTGAACTTACAAAAAAAGTGCTCCTAATGAAATTACCTGGACTGAGCAGTGTGAAACAGCTTTCCATGATCTGAAGCAGGCAATCAGCCAAACGCCTATTTGTTATTCACCAAACTTTACAAAACCCTTCATCATACATGCAGATGCTTCATCGTACGCGATAGGTGCTTGCCTATCTCAAAAAGATGAAAATGACCAAGAACATCCCATTGCTTTCATTAGCAAAAAACTATCGAATTGCCAAGAAAATTATGCTACTATAGAGAAGGAAGCCTACGCGGTTATTTTCGCTCTAAAAAAGTTTGAACATTATATATATGGCTCGCAAGTGACTGTTGTGAGTGACCACAACCCTTTGAAATTCTTGACCGATTGTGCATCCCAAAGTGCGCGCCTTCAGAGGTGGGCTCTGGCATTGCAGCGATTTCAAGCCCACATAGCCTATCGACGTGGAAAACTCCACACTAATGCAGATTCCTTAAGCAGACTATATGCCTCACACTGGACTTAAACGAAAGAGACTTTGCCGTTCAAAAAAAAACTCACGATAAACTTTTGATTTATTTTGTTTGTGATTATATGTTTCCTTTAAGACTTTTCTGAATATGACTTTTGTGGACATTAATTGATTGAACATTATTATTTGAACTTTAAAATATTTATTCTAGAACTTTAACGTAATAGTACTAGTATCATAATCTCATATTGCATAGTATCTTAGTTATTCTTTTTAGTTATCTTTATGTTAAGTAAGTATTGTAATTTTGATTTTTATTAATAGTGTGTATGCTAAAATGTTTATAGAGATTCCATTAGATTTTGATTAGTCTTTAAAGACTAAATCAAAACTTTGAATGAGGGAGGCGTGATGTTTGTACAACCCCTCTCACCTATAGAAGCGCCATCTGTGGCCAAAAGAGGAGAAACAGAGCAGAATCTGGGATGGCTTCGCCTAAGAAGGTGATCCAAAAATACTGAGAACGGTTTTGGCTAGTGCCAGCCGTAAATAATCAAGATGAAACTATAAGTTTTGTTTGGTATGACTTAGTGTCATGTGTACACTTGTTTGTTCAAGTCTGTGTTCACCGTCTCGTCCTATGTGTATAATAAACGTTTGTGTTGTTTTGATAATTGGCCAATCCTTATAGAAAAAGCCCACATGCGACCATCCGGTTGCCCTTTACAATGATTTACCTTTTTGTGTGTTTACCTATTCTTTTTTTAAATAAGGCCAATTGACGTAAGTGTTTAATATTTTGTTAAGATTAGCACAAACCTCATCGTATCCTACTTTTTTTTTTCTTTTTTGCAAGCTTATGTCAAAATTTCCAGTTTGGGGAATTCGATTTGAATATTTTACAATGACTTTTTAATTTATTATTAAATGATTTTATGAAGGACGTATGAGATAATATATTTTTTAACGATTACGCTTAGCAGATTATGTAGGAAGGAGGGGGGGGGGGGAGGTTAAAAATTTTTACTTACATAAGGATGAAAATATCAATTTTCCTGTTTAATTTACTGCATCTATTTGATATTAAATGAAATTTCCCTTCCAGATTTACAATCTTTATAAGTTCTTTTTTCTTTTCTTATATATATATATATATATATATATATATATATATCTGTGATTAAAATGCTAAAACTTCGATATGTTTTTCAATTAACTCGATTTTTAAATGGACAATCCTCGTGGTTCATAAAATTAAAGACAGGATTTTCCTTAATATAAATTGACTGTTGAAGAGTATTTGCTTAGTATTTTTTTAAAATAAAAATATTAAGCAAATAGTCATTTGTTCATTATTTTTACAGCATGTCATGACATTTCATTTATTTTTTTAACCCTTTATGTCCCAAATTATGAATTCATGAAAATTTCATCTTCTAAACTATTTTTTGTGAATTTTTGAAACTACATTAGAAGATTTACACAATCATTTAATAAATTTTAGAAGGATTTTGCCATTTAAAGTCAATTAATTAAATTTGTATTTATAGGAATTTTGTGCAATATTTATAACTTCATTCAAATCTTTTATTTCAAATATTTTTTTTTTTTTTTAGCATTTTATAGAATTAGGAAATGTACAAGTATAATGCTCTTACAAGAGAAATATAGGAATAATTCCGAACTGAAACTTTTCACCCTCGAACTTTCAACGTCAAGAAAGCTGAAGAGGTGCAAATGAAAAAAAAAATCATCCTTTTAAAAATATTTTTGTTTTGTTCAACCAATAATGCTTTTGGAATAAGATAATGTAAAGTACCTATAACTCATTCTAAAATGTACTACTACTAATCGATGCATATTTTATATCAAGTTATTTTAATGGTACGTTAAAGTAGCGTCGGGAAATAAAGGGTTAAATAATTAATTATTCGGGTATCTGGTCCTTACACCTATAGAGCACACATAGAATTAAAAATATGAAAGAGAATGCTGTAAGAAATTAAAAAGAAGTGTTGTTTTAAAATCTTCTTAATAATTTTTAAATTAACTTTTCAAATATTATTACAATAATTAAACTTTTTCCTTATTAAGTCATTTTCCTTTGTAAAACCATTTAATAATGTGTCAATAAGATATTATAAAATATCTTTTTAAAAAAGTACAAAAGTTACAAAAATCCTTTAACCGTAAAATTTTACATAAGCTTACCTCCTCCCCCCACACACACACTCACACACAAAAGAAAAATAATAGGATATGAAGTCTGTTACAAAAATATATTAAAATATAACAATAATAAAATATGAAGCTATAAAAATATTTTTTTCAGATTTATCTAACGAAAGATTTTCAGATAAATAACAGCCATTCTATTTTTTTATTATTATTATTATTTCCTTTTAAAAACATTTCATTTTTTGCGAATTCAATGCTTTTTTTTTTTTGTTTGTTTGTTTATTTGTTCAAATTATAAGATTCAGCATTCTTCGTTGTTTATAATTTTAACAATTTCCATAATCGAATAACAAATGCAAGCGAAAAGGAAAAGCTACACAAGCCTGAGGGAAGAACGCAATAGTTTTTCCCTTTTCTCCACAGCTGAAAGGGAAGGAGAATTTTTTTCTAAGTTCTACTGTTAGCAGTCGTTCTCTCCCCAGACGCTCGTTGGCAGCCCTGCGTATATTGACTGGACTTTAAAAGAAGTAAACAAGATAATATGTGTCCATATCGACTTTGCTGAAAATTTCTAGTATATTTAAATTTTTAGTATGAAAATACCCATAAAAATACATAAATTTTGTATCAAATTAAATCCTAAACAATTCTGCATACGAAATAATTAGTTATTATTCACACGACAAGTGTTTTCTAATACATAGACGTTTATTAAAAGTCACTTTAATGAGAGAAAACAGAACAAATTAAAAAGGGAGGAAAGTGTTACAAGTTAGAAATTATTAAATCATGGCTTGTAACTAAGACTTTTGGCTGAACATTTTTGAGCATGATTAGTACCCAAAGAACCCAGTCTGACATAAGTTTCAGCTGTCTGATGCCAATATTTCCTTGTAAATAAAATTCAGAAGTTTTAACCGAAATTTTTGAATAGCAAGAAAGGTAATGTTGCAAATAGCTATCACCAAAATGTAAAATTTAAACAATAATATTTGTACTGTACTATAGACAAAATTTCATCAGTTTTCAGTGATAAATTCCTGAGTAATAATGATTTTAAAGTTTTTTTTTTTAATAATTTGTTTAAATTAAAATTTCCACTTGAAAATATAATAGTAGAGGTAGAAAAATATGTCGCATAGGACATTAAAATTTCAAACTGAATTGGCAGTATAGCTTCCAAATTATAAGGAGAAATGTGTTGGCCCCAACAGAGCTGTCTAGCTCTAGTACATATTAAAATGAAGCTATTTTTACATACTTATAAAGAATATAATTAAACAATGAAAATTTTATTAATTAATAACTTTTGAGATAATTCACCGATTCACACCATTCAAGCACCAATTTTTAGCAAATTACGAGAGACAGGAAATGATATGTCTCGATACGATTTAGTGATTTTTGTCATTTTAAATTACTGCTGTTTTTGAAATAAAACAGAAGTACAATAATATAGTTTTGTTTTGAGAAACGCACACGGGATTATTGACAATACGATACTGGGATTTAATAGTTAATTTATTTTAAAGAAGTTAAAAATAAAAGGTATTCTGAACACAAAAAATAGATTTAGTACTAATAAAATATAAGTAGTTAATTTGAAAATAAAACTTACCTTCAAAAGAATATGTTCTATTCTTTTAAGTAAACAGCACGTGCATACGTTACATTTTAATTCTAAACAACTAGATGCAAGATTCAAATGCTCGGCATTGGCGCCAACCCCGGGTCGTGACGTCACATATGTGGGGGAATGAAATCGTGTTTGGCTTGATAGTCTTGAGAAGGCTTTGCTTTAACCCACACCTAGAGTGAAAGAAAATTAATTCATATTTTAATGCAATTTTGGAAAATTAGTCTACAGTAATATCTCTAATTTCAATTTTAGTTTTTAGGCAAAAAAAGGAACATATTTATACTTATTAATATTCAAATAAATAGTTTTTAATCAGAAAAAAATATCCTGAACCTTCTTATGAAAAATCTGGTCAACTTGAATCCGACACAAAAAAGTCAAAACCCATCCCAAAATCAAAACTTTAGCCAAATATCTAATACAGTCAAACCTTGTTAACACAATATCGCTTAACATGAAATAATATTGAGTTCCCGTCAGTTAAGTCGGAAAATTAATGTTAATTCATTTGTTTAACATAATAGAGAATTTCAAAAAATAGTGCCTAAGGTGAAAATATTTTTTTGAATGAAAAGTTACTAGGATTAAAAAGTTTTTCAACTGAATGAAAATGAGTTCAGGCAGTATCTCGAACCGAGAATCTTTGGCTTTAATTGCCAGTGCTTTCCCAATTGTGGTATCTAGGCGTCAACACTATATATTTTACTCAGAAGCCATTTAGTAAGGACAAGCTGGTCTTTAATTTTTAACAGCTCGACGGAATAAACCGACAGCAGTAAAAACTGTACAAAGTTTCCCTATAATTAAGAGCATTTTTCCCGAGCTTTGGACAAATTATATGATGCCCACACATTCATAAAAAGAAGCAACCTTCAAAAGTTAATAACAGACTTTAAAAAAAATTATTAGCAGGTACCAAAAGTACCCCCCCCCCCCAATATATGAGAATTTTTCCTTTTTTGATTGAAAAAGTACTATTTATAAGCCCCTCCCTTTCAAGTTTTATTTTCTAACACTTTCAATCCTTCTGTTTTCAGGAAATTTATTAATTTTTTTTTTCATATCTCCTAAATGAATATATATTATGCAATTTATTTGTAGTAATCTCTTTACATACCTATTGTATCAGAATGACATATGTTCTCTATGTAATACTATTAATGTTTTCCTTGATTTTTATGCACTTAGACTTAAAAGATATTTATACTGAGTTTATTATAATTTTTGTTCATATTCCTTTTGTATATAAATTAATTATTTTATGTAAATTTGTTTCATTAATTTATTATTTTTATTAATGGAAACTATTTAGCTTCTATTGAAGGAAATTTTAAACCAAAAAAATGTTTATTTTATTTTGCAAATTGTATAAATCCTGTGAAATTTCATAAATTCCAAATATAACCCCCACCCTTCGAATTTTCCCATCTTTTTCACAAAAGTTCCAATTATAAGCCTAGCTTAAAATCCTCAGAATTTCCTGTCTGCTAAAGGGATGCTTACTTTCAGTATTTTACTTTAAATAAATTTATTATTGTCTAAAATGATGACCAATTTGTTCCATATTAATTTTTTTTATTTCTTACTAATTTATGATTTTAAGAGAAGGGAGATATTTGTAGGTTAATTTATTTCATTTTTATGTCTATCATAGATGGCGCTACTGTTTTTACGTTTAATACAAAATCTCAGATAACGCAGAAAAAATTCACAGTCCTTTCAATTTCGTGTTAATGAGGTTCGATTGTATACAAATATACATTAGACTCATCCACATGTGTTATTATACTTGATAATTCTATTTCAATCTGACCAAAAGAAGTTTGACTCTAACCTAACACATTTTAATCCACACCCACAAGTGAAAGAAAAATAATCCATATGTTAATTGCAATTATGGAAAAGTAGTCTACAATAACATCTAGATTCCATTTTAGTTTTTTTTTTTTTTTTTTTTTTTTTTTTTTTTTTTTTTTTTTTTTTAATGAACCCTTATACTTATTAATATTCATATATGGCTTTTAATCCGAAAAAATGTTTAGAACTTTCTTTTGAAAACAAAAAAATTGACGTGTAAAAATCAAAACTCAACCTGACTTGCCAAAAAAAAAAAAACAGTTCCAACTTGATTTGTGGGGTGGTTAGGTGGACTGAGTCATGTGCAAGGAAAATCAGGTTATATACCTGATCTGACGCAGGACTCTACTTTTGGGTATTTTGTATGTAAAAATAGAATTTTATAATCAATTTTCCACTAACTTCTTGATATACTAGCGTTAAGCTAGAGTATAAAATTTTTTATACACTGGTGTGTGTCAGAAGAAAATAGAACATTTCAATATTTTTAGAACTTAATTATAAATTAATTTTAAAGCATTTTCTCTTTAGCCGACAGCAGGAGATAAACCAACAAAAATTCTTTATTTTACAACTGTTTGCAAATAACAGAAACAATGGAGTTAATTAAATACCAAAGTATGCCAACTGGCTGTAAAAGTGCTATGACGAAATATTTTAAATACTGAAAAGTAGAAAATATGAATTAAAGAGTTTAAAATATATTCTTTTATCATTTAACAGTTTTATATTAATTAAATTATGACTATACTTTGAGAAAACTATTTAGAAATACTGAATACATAGTTTAAATTATGCTTTCCATTTCTTAAAAAAGAACCATCAAAAATCATCATGCCTCATTAACATATTCACTAATCCGCATAAATCAAAATTATTAAACATAAATCAAATCAAATCAGTGAACTTTCACCAATTGGGATGCACGCCAAATAAACGTATTATGATAGAAATTCTTTATAACTACATGAATTTCAATATGAAATGAGGGAGATTTAAAAAATAAACATAGAATGAATGTATATATAAAAAAACTTTTTATTTCTTCCTACCCCTCCTCTTTTTTTTTCTTTTTTTGAAGAAGAGTGAGGTGGAGGGGTTATTCATTCCCCTTAACATCAAGATTTGAAAATGATAAACAAACAATTTGTTATTATTAGAAATTGGTAATTTTGATGTTTGCAAACTCAGCTACATTTATTCTTTCATTTTTTAGTATCAGTCTGATATTTTTATGCTATTTACTATGTGATATTCAGAAATATTGTGGATTGTCATATTAAAATAAATGTGGAAATATTTATTTAGTTATCTGTAGGCAATTAACAACCACTACTATGTTTTTTATTAAACTTAACTATCAAAACTGTAATAAACTACAGTATTCACAGTTGAGTATTTTTATAATAAGCAGTAAATAACAATAATTACTTCTTTAAAAGTTAAAATGTAGATTCGGTCTTTATCCCCTTTCTCCTAAAAAAGAAAAAGAAAACCAAACAAATATTATAAGATATAAACATATTAATGTAAATAAAGTGATTTATTGATTTTTAAAACTAAATGCAAATTAATAAATCAATTATAATTTAAAAATTAAGATATTAGTTTTAACCCTAAGTACAAAAAATTCGGAAATTTTGTATGTCTAGTACTTTGAATTGATAAAACTTTTAATATCTCTAAAATGATGCTTCCAGAACAATGTTAATGTTGTTTATTTACTGTATAGTTTATTGAGTTCCGGCAGTCTATCGTATGTATGCTTGCACAGAAACACTGACTGCCGGTAATAAGAATCGTTCAAATAGTGATTTGTTCTCTGCAGCAACAACCAGTCCTACTACGCATGCGTAGTAGCCTGCCGGAACTATAATAAAGACCCGGCTGCCGGCTCTCTAACCACAGCCATAAAAATAATTATGAAGTAATAAATTTTATGTTATCTGGTTAATATTATCAGGTGGGGTAAAATAGTTATAAAAACAGCCCATTTTTCATTGAAACTTAATTTGCAAGAAAGAACTTCACTCACAAAATTTGAAGAACTATTTCACAAAAAACATGCAAATTAGTACTAATAACGCTATTTTTAAACATACTGTCAATTAACTTTTGTCTTCGTTCATTGCATTTAAAAAAATCAATAACCTACAATTTCTTATAAAGCAGAAAAAATAAATAAATAAAAATCCTTCGCGGATTAATTGCCGATAGCTGGCGCCAAAATAATAATTACGTAACTTAAATTTTAAAAAGTTCAACTCAGACTAAATCCTGGTTTTTTTTAAATGCATAAGAAATGCATAAGATTGCATAAAGAAACCTGTAATAAATTTTGATAATTAAAAATGATCTTTTATCACTTAAGTAAATTGCAACTATTAATTGCATTAACAGATTCTTTTTCTCAATTTCGTTTATTAAATTACAAATTTATTTTCCCTACAAAATACAAAATTTTATTTGCATTGATACATACGAGGGCAGTTTGATAAGTCCGTGACTTTGAAATGAAAAAATCATTATACATACCAAACTGTATTTTGTTTTTCGACATAGTCTCCTTTCATAATAATACAATTTTTCCAGCGAAGTTCTAACGTTTTTAATCCTTCCAAAAAATAAGATTTCTCGAACTCTTCAAAATAGGCATTTGTGGCATTAATGATCTCCTAATTTGAAGAAAATCTCTTTTCACCAAGCCGTTTTTTTAAATTTGGAAAAAGAAAAAAGTCACTGGGAGCCAAGTCAGGAGAGTAGGGTGAATGAGGGAGCAATTCGTATCACAATTCAACTAATTTAGCGGCTGCAATTGCAGAAGAGCCTGCTGGCGCATTGTCTTGATAAAAAAGCACTTTTTTCTTGGACAAATGGGGCCGATTTTTTTTCAATTTTGCATTAAAACGATGTAATAAATCAGCATAATACTGTCCGGTGATCGTTTTTCCTTTTTCCAGATAGTCAATGAGGATTACGCCCTTTGAATCCCAGAAAACTGTGGCCATAATCTTTCCGGCCGATGGAACTGTTTTTGCCTTTTTTGGAGCACGTTCATTAGAAGAAGTCCACTGTTTAGACTGTTCTTTCATTTCTGGTGTGTAGTAATGTATCTATGTTTCATCAACTGTAACATAATGCCCTAAAAATTCGCTTGAATTGCGCTCGAACGTGTCCAAACATTGCTTTGAAATGGTTACACGAGTCCACTTTTGATCCACTGTCAGCAATTGCGGCACCCATCTTGTTGATAACTTTTTCATGTCCAAATTTTCATGCAAGATATTGAATACTTGTTCATTTGAAATGTTTACCTTCTTAGCTATCTCACGTGCTTTCACACGGCGATCTTTTCACACGATATCATGGATTTTGTTGACCATTTCTTCAGTCGTGATCTCAATTGGACTTCCAGAACGTTCTGCATCTGTTGTGCTCGTACGGACGCAGCGAAATTCCGTAAACCACTTGCGAACCATAGCATGTGATGGAGCAGAGTCCCCATAATATTTTTTCAACCTTTCCTTCAGTTTCGGTAATTGTTTTCCGCGCAAAAAATAGTGTTTTATCAAAAGACGAAATTCTTTTTTCTCCATAATCAAGACAAACACGCCAATCGTTTACTTTTGAATCCAATAGAACACAATGTATTTAAAATATCGCCTTCAAATTGCACGAATGTTGCCGCAGATAATAATAAATTGAAAACATAACAATAAGAGTGCAATCAGACCGCCACCTTTTTTAAAGTCACGGAGATATCAAACTGCCCTCGTATATATATATACATATATACTACACGGCATTATATATTCCTGATAGTCTAATTATATTTTATGAGAAATACTATTTATTTTCCCCCCAATGTCTTCAGAGTTCAAAGAATTTCCAAAGAAACTTCTTTTTTTATTTTAACTACCAATAGATGGCGCCAACAAAGCATAAAACTTCACATTGAATGCGACACAAACGAATGTTTACTTATGGCGGGAGAGATTGAGCTGCCAAACTAATTTCAACTGAAGTTATCTCAGAATATATACATAATGGAATGCAAGTCATCTCTCAAATGTTAATTTATTTTGAATAATATTTCTAAAAATGTAACTCTTATGAAGTTTTATTCGAAAAAATAATTTTGGATAAAAATGGACGAATGGAATACGGTAAAGCAAAGTGGAGTCCGGATGAGTTCATTCCGGAAGTGTCATACACTTAGCACTATTATATATATAATTATTACTCAAAGACAGTACTGTACTGTAACGTATTTCTTTTGTGTGTCCCTGTAAATGAATAAAAAATGCTATGAATGCCCTGTTCTAACGTGATCGTAGTGAAATTCAGTGATTTATATCAGATTCAATGCATTTGAAATAGCATAATGTCATTAAAATACTCTGCAAACGATTTTTCCCCCTATACCATAATGTAATGGAATATTTTTGAGTGTCCCTGTAAATGAACGATTAATCCTACATACTTCATATACAATACCAAACATGCTTTGGTGACCCTAAATAACCTTTATCGATTTCATGAAAATCCGAGTATATTCACGGGAGTTAGAGCGTGGACAGACGGGCAAACGGACTGACGGACAGGGATGACCGCCTCTGGAACCCAGCTTTCGCTTTAGAGTAAGGGAGATGACGGCCAGACAAACCGAATGCATAAACACTTTTCAACTTTGTTGAAAAGTGTTAAAAATGGGTCAGATATAGCTGTTTCAAATTCCCGGGTGCCTGACATTTTGAAACAAGACAACAGATTAAATAACCGGTCAAGTGAGAGTATTACTCGCGCACAGAGGGTTTCGTACAATAAATATATTAATTAGTTTGCATTACACAAATATATCCTTAAAAGTTGTTATCTAGGCTTTAAAAGCCGATGGTGCATAGAGTACGACGCCCACATCTTTATGTAGTATGTCCAAACCGTCCATGTCTTTGCAGGTTAATATCTCGGCTAATTTTCGATATTTTTTTTCGAAAATCATTACCAATAATTCTTTTATTCTTCTGCGACGATAGGTTAGAGGTCTGCATGGGCCGAAATTTCCAGGCCCGGCCCGACTCACAGAAAAAAAAATTCGGCCCGGCCCAGCCCGAGTGAATTTCTACAAAACTTTGATTTTTACATCGATTTGGTTAAAAATTTGTCTCGTACGAGGAACTCTGACCAAAGATATTTATCTTAACTTTTTTTTCATGTTCATAATCCTTATTTTTATAGAAGTGCCGCAGACTACGATATTTATTTTTTTAATAAATCTCTATTTCTCGTGTGTAAATGTTTCAGTTATCCTTAATATTGTTAATCCATATTCCATGTATTGAAGTGTTAAAAATCTGAAAAATGCTAAACAGTAAAATCTTCTAAGACGGAATTGCATAGAAAAGAAAAAATAATGACAAGTTTCCTTCTCAGCATGAGTAAATGTATTACATATTATTTTCTTACGTATGAGTAAATTCATTTTGCATGGATCAACTACACATTTTTCAGTTTAAAACAGAGTCCCGTCATAGGCAGGTTCTTTTTCACACATTTTACTAAATTTTAATTTAGCTATATTTTAATAAGGGTAGCTACTATTCTTTAAATAGAATAAATTTTAATGTTTAAGTGTAGAATAATGGCGATTCAAAAATGTATGCATTGTTTTCAAAACATTTTGGACCAGTTCTAATTTTACTGGCCTTTGAATGGACCAGGCCACGCTGAGACAATGATTTTCATACGGGCTGGGTCAAAACTAGGACTGAAATTTTTGGGCCGTGAAGACTGAATGAAACCAGTCTCGGCTCTGTACAAAAAAATAATAAGTTAGACCCGGCCCGAACCTTCAGAAAAAACTATGGTCCGGCCTCGTGCCGGCCCTAAAAGGGTGGAGACCACGCCCGGACCGCGGAGATCTCTACAATTGGTACCTCGAGCGCCTCTCCCTTGCTGAGCGCCCGCAAAGCGAAATTTGCGTGTAACGGAAAAAAGCGATTTTCTCAAAAACTATGCGACTTAGAGGGTAACCGATATACTTTTCTTGCAAGGTTTAAAATAACTTCTACTACACCTAATTTTTTAATAATTTTAGTTTGGAAATAGAGGGGGAGGGGAATATTTTTGCATTACATTTCCGACTATATCTCTGAAAACATAATGAACTATTATTTTAACACAATCAAAGTGATTGGTAAAGTTATCATACGAATTGAATATTTCCAACTGAGCGAAAAATGCCCAGGCTGGGATACGAACCCAGATCCTTGATTTTACAAGGCCAATGCTTTACCGTTTAAGCTAATGCTGGGCATTTTTCGCTTTTGGACACATTCAATTCGTATGATAACTTTACCAATCAGTTTAGTTGCGTTAAAATAATAGTTCATCTACGTTTCCATCGTTTATATGATGTTCCTTTACCTGTGGTTTATTCTGTTGAGCTGTCTACATGACAGACCAGATGTTACGACCAATAAGGTTATCTGGGCGAGGTTTGCTGGCTGGTTGTTGGCCCAGTTAGTTTAAACGGCAAAGCATTGGCCTTGTAAGCCAAGGATCCGGGTTCGACCCCCAGCCTGGGCATTTTTCGCACAGTAGGAAATATTCAATTCGTATGAAAATATAATACCTAAAATTACAAAAAAATGTATTTTTGAGTTCGGCGTTATGACAGCTTTCACACGATATACAAAAGAAAGATTTTTATTTTCAAGTAACTTCATTACCACCCCCACCCCCTACATTTAAAAATATATATATTTGTGGATGGTTAATAATCTATAAATATGTGGTTCAATTGCCTTTATTACTTCAGACACATTTGAACTTTCCACTTTCCATAGTTTACTATAAAAACGCCTGTGACAGATGGACAGATAGACAGACACACGAGTGATCTTATAATATTTTCGTTTTTACTTTTTAAGCACGGAATTTTAAAAATCATCGATTAATTTATGGGATTTAGTGAGTAATTTTTCTCGTAAATTATCTTTCATTGTTGTAATAATTTTTTCAATCAAACGTGTAAAATATTCTTTAGCGTCAAATTCTTGCCAAGTTTGGCGACAATTGTTGCTATATCGCCAAATTTGGCGAGCAAAAATAAATCGCCATAAATGAAGCCAACTTGGCTATATCTGACTAATTCGGCAAAATTCTCTTCAGATTCACTAGTGAACAAAATTGAGAACAAACCTTCGCTAATCGGGTTCTTCGCATTTTAGCTTCGGGTTTTCAAATAAAATTAGCTAAAATCATAAAACCAAGAAATAGGAAATTTACCTTTTCCTGTTTTCCTCCCGGAACGGGTAGGAAGGACTTTTCTTTTTCTCTATGAAAAAGTTTTAAAAAAAACTATATCAAATGCTTAACATGCTCTTTTCTGCGGTAATATGCGGGAAAAAAAATGGATACGGAAAAGTTTGAGATAGTTTAAGCAACGCCCTTAGGATTTATTCAATCATTTCTCACGAGTGTAATACGATTTTGATGGATAGCAATCAATTTTAAGTCGAACTGCGCTTCGGGCTTGTTGCAGCTCAATTTTACGTTTGATCGGGTTCTGAATTATGTAATTAAGTTTTATTAATGTAAATGCAATTCCTCATTTTGCTATTATAAATTATGGGCTAAAGTTAATAAATAGAAACTTTATAACGCCGACAGGGGAAGCAATTTCTAATTAAATAATTTGAAATAAATAAATAAATAACCATGTTAAAAATATGCTATAGCTGAAACAATACATATTTCACTGTCAATAGCTTCAATATTTTATAATAAATCATTTATAACTTATTTAACAAAATCTGATGTTTGATAACTTGGGTATGTCGTCCCCTATGTCTTAGAGAACGGAATTTGTATGAATCATGTATCGACACGTAATATGTAAAAATAGAAATTTGACTTTTGGCGGCTTCAACACACTCAGTTTACATAATACAGAGATGGATTTAGGGAATGATCCGAGAGGGGATGGGACATTCCTTAATTAGGATGAGCGAAACGAATCCTCTACTAAGCTACCCAAATTACATTTTGTTGTACACTTTACAAAAAAACTATTCAGTATTTTGACTTGAAATCAAACATAAAAATAAATTATGATCTGCAGATTTGTACAATATTATTTTTTTAGAGAATAACCTTAAAAAATTTATTATTTTATTTAATTTATTTTACATGTTTTTCCATTACGGACGCATTTTTGCAAATAAAAAATGAAACACGTATATTTTCAGAAGAAAAAATAAATCACGGAGTTAGTCATTATAGTCATTATTCATGATTAATTAAATAGTTTCATGATTTCTTTTATGAAATTTTTAAAATACCTTTTTTATGAAAATTATAGCATATTTTTAATGAATTAAAATTTGTGAAAATTTCAATTATTTACATTCAGTTATAAAAACATTTTTCAGTGTTAAGAATTCCAATACACAATTTATTCTGATTGTGTGAAATTTACGCAGACATTTTGCAGACATTTGCGCATTTTAAAAGAATTGTGTTATGATTTTTTTTTTTTTTTGTAAAGTGGCAACAAAAGAATTGTAAACAAATAAAATTAATTATTAAATTCGTTACATTATAAATAAAAAATTCCAAGGAAATGCTTAGTTATTTGGTTGAATTTACATTTCTAAAATTAAAATGTGCCCAAACATAAAATAACATTTTTGCTTAATAAAGATGCAAAAATAATATAAAAAAAAATATTGTTACTTTCAAATATTTATCTTATTAAATAATGCTTCGCGAATCCAAACAAAGCATGGCTTTTTCTATCAATATTATAAAGGACAAACATATCTGTGCGTAACGCATACGTCATTTTGCGAATGGCAACACTTAGAAATTTGAAATAAAATTTCGGTTTTGAAATTTTCTCTACTGCAATTTTTTTAACTTCTAAACATCGCACATTTAAAATTTTTACACCGTCGTAAAAGGAAAAAAATTCTCTTATAAATGCAATTTGTTTGAAAGCTGTATCTCAATTTATTTTAGAGATATTAATTTTTTTTTTTTTTTTTGTAGTTTTTAATACCATTTTTCTAATCGTGGCAACAAAAGTACCCCATTTCTTTGAAAATAAACGGAAAATAGTCAAAAATAGGAAATTACTGTATATTTTTGTTGCCATTTTCTCATAAAACCTGAAAAAAAGTTTAAATTAAAATACGGGCTATGTCAAGAATATTGTCTGTTATTCCGCGATAATGACGTCATATACATACTTTTCTATAGACAAAGTTTAAGACTGGATTGCTTTAGCGGATGCAAATGACGTCATTTTATAAAAAAGCGTGTATTTTAATTCTTAAAACTGAATTATGTTTAGTAGAGGTGCGTCATTTTCACAGCCCAGCTGCTTTGAAATTCTTCACAGGCGAAAATGACTTCACTTTTGAAAATAATGTAATCGAAATCACACACTGTAAAACGCAATGTTTTACAAAAATTTAGAATGTCTTTATAAAAGAGAGGTGACATGCAAATAATAGCGATTTATATTACAGAAATTGATGATTCTCGCCTGGATGTATTTGCTTGCCGAGTTAGACAAGCAAACATATAATTCGAGGTTTAAAATTTTTCATACCTTTTTATATAATCTATATATTTAAAACACAAGTGTGTTCTTTAGTCATCTGCCCTGATCTTTCTGCTGAACCGATTTTACTAATTTTTTTTTTTTAACTGAAAGCTGTTCATTTGTAGATGCAATCGTACTATCTGTTTCTTTTTTAAATATCCCCTCTTTTATATCTTAATTTGAAAAGCATTTTATGAAATTTCTTCAAAATAGGGAAAATTAGATAGCTTTCATTATTGCAGATCGGAGAGAAATAATGAGGTATCTTTATCTTTATTCATGCCATTTTCTGATAAAAATTCAAAATTGTTAATAAAAATTATAGTATAGGGTTTTGTGGCGCAAAATTCCATTAGGACCCATGGTATTATATTAGGGGAATAATAGCGGAAAATGACATACTGCATTTGAAAACATGCATTTTTCCTCATAAATTTTCTATATTGTTTTTCCTTCTGTATGTGTACTGATACCAAGTTTCAGACACTAGGCGAAATGCTCATTTAAGTGAAAATGAAGTCATATTTAAAAGAAAACGATCCTTTTCTTAGATAAAAGTAAACATTTTAATACAAATGCATTTAAAAAACATAAATTACGGAAATTTTTACTCTCCGGAATTGAGATTAGAATCTCAAGTAAAGAGTGCGTCTGTTCACATAAAAGATGTTGCTGACAATCGGGACTTCAAGTTTTGAGTTAAAATGATTTTTAAATGATCAAACAAAATACAAATTTCTTTTAAATGATGGATATGGATATGAGAAGTGCATATGCAAATTTTGAGAAAGTGAAAATTGCTGTTTTTTATTCCGGAATACCAAGCATAAGGACCTCAATTTATTAACCACATCCTAATAACTGATCTTTATTATATTTTACTGATTAAGTAATTATATTATAAAGAACAAGCGTATCTGTGCGTAACGCTGACATCATTTTGCGAATGGCAACACTTCACGATAAAATTTCGGTCTTGATATTTTCGCTACTGCAATTTTTTAATCTTCTGATCATCGTACATTTTCAGTTTTCGTCGCATTTTACTTTCAATGCAATTTGTTTAAAAACTGTATCTTAATTGACTGGTGTATTATATTTTCTAAAATAATTTTTAAGCATGATTTTTTTAAAGTTTATCTTATCACATGCCGGTTTCAATGCATAATAATAACAAACATTTTGCACATAAAGCAACAAACCTTTTTCAGCATTTGTTTCAGACTATTTTTGCATAACGAAATTAATACTTCCAAAAACAAATATAATACTTACTAAATAATACTTAATAATAATAATACTATATAATAATAATGATAATAATATATAATAATAATAATTCTATATAATAATAATAATAATAATAATAATAATAATTCTATATAATAATAATAATAATAATACTTACTAAAATAAAAGAATAATATTAAAAAAACCACCAATCTAACATATTTGCGAAAGACAAATTAACGAAATTAATACTTCTTTTATAAACAAATAAAAGAATAATATTGAAAAAACACAAATCTAACATATTTGTAATCGTACAATTTAAATTTTTAAATCACCAAACAGAATTTTTTTTCAAATAGAATTTGTTTGCAAAGTTCATCTCAGTTTACCGATTGTCTATGGTTTTAAAAAAAAATTTAAAGCGTGAAATATTTTTAAATTTGTCTATATCGCCCGGAGTTCGATTATGAAAGATTAATCCGATAGACAAAATAAAGAGTTCATGATTTTCTTAAGGCTAATATCCAATAAAAAAAACTTCCCTGTGAATAAATAAAATAATATAAATAAAAAACAAATTTAACAGACATGTATAAGTTATGAAATTATCAGAATATAAAAGGATGCCGTAAGTAGCAAAATCTTGGTCAAATAACTCTTAGCATGCGGCTAATAAGAAAATATCGCTTTTGATAAATTTCAAAGATTTATTTGATTGTATAATTTGTATTTTCCATAAGAAAAATGCTTTTTTAATGTAAGTGGGTAATCTAAAAAAATTATTGCATATAAAAAAATTATTAGTTTTCAATTTTAAAAAATGTTTTCACCTATATTCTTTAACCCGGAAAGCCCGGGTACGATCCCCTAGTATATTTAAATTTTGCTAAGGAGTTCGTCTAGATATAGAAATTGCACCACACGTTACAATTTTCAAGATTTATACTTAACTTTGATGAACTTAATATTTGGATTCGACAATAAATATTACTGTAAATTACCAAACGGCAAGTCATCTGATCAAGTAGTTTATGAATTATGCAGGTTTAACGTTCGCAACTCCAGCACCGTGCGAAGAGAAAACTGCGCCCGGGGCAAAGTTTCAATTTGACGCCCCCCACCCCCCACACACACTTTTTCTTTATAAGGTGTGTCACAAAACGTAAAAGTGCAGAAACAGAAATAAATTCCATTAAATACATATTTCGCGTTTAATTTGGAACTTTATGTTTAATTTTCATTCAGAAACTCCAAAGAACTAATTAACATAAGAGGAAATTGCACTTATATTTTGGCAAAATGAAATTGGGAAATGGGTATAGAAAATATGCATCTAACAGTACAGTATAACAGTTGAAAACCCTTTGGTATTCCCAGAAGGAAACTCCATGCTATTTTGAGAGTATATGTTTTTGTCACAAGCACAGAAAGAAAATTACAAACTCAGAAAATTGAAGTTTAGCGAAAGAGACTAATATAAAGACCAAGACCTAAAATAAGTTTTGAAAAGAAAGATGTCCAATATGTCCATATTCAAAAATTTGCATCTGGGTCTAGGGTAAGAGGGCATTGAAACGAAAAATGAACGTACTTTCATTGGGAAAAAAAAATTCCATTTGTAAATATATCGGGGTTTTTTTTTACAAAAAAAGAAGAAAAAACGAGGTTTGTAGTATAAATTTGACGCCCCCTAAATTTCCGCACCCGGGGCGACCACTCCCTTCGCCCCCCGCTTTGCACGGCACTGCGCAACACCCAAAGTTACAAAATGTACTAAACTGGAAAATTGTAATACTAACACTAACACATTATTTTGACATATATTTGAACTCTTCATTACAGTTTATCGTATAATCCAAAGTGGCAAGTCATCTGATCTAATAATTTAGAAATTATGCAGGTTTAACGATCGCAACTCCTATTGTTAAACTCATTTTTACTTTCTTCTATCTTCAATTGGAGAAAGTACTGTAATCGAAATTTATTTCGACTTTCGGTTTTCGGCGGATTTACACGTTTTAGGGGTCAGAGATCCCAAAAAACATGTTTATAGAAAATGTCTGTCTGTCCGTGTGTCGCCATTATGTCGTCAAAAAGTGTATGAAGTTATGCATAGAATTGAACCAAATTTTTGTGTATGTATTTGGCTGTGACAAGTTCCTCCCTTAATTTGGAAAATTTCCGACGGAAGGGAGCGCTGTAATAGCAATTTTTGTGCCATTTTCATTATTGTACCATCGAAAGTTGTATAAAGTTATGCAAAGAATTGAACTTTTTTTTTGGCAATGGCAAGCAGGTCCTCCCTGAATTTGGAAAAATTCCGCCGCAAGAGGGCACTGTAATAGCGATTTTTGTGCCATTTTCATTATTGTACCATCGAAAACTGTATAGGAACTAATAATATTAAAGTATTGACATTTGTAACTACATTTTGAAATATCAATATGTATTAGATAGAAGAAAGTTTTGGGATTGGCACTTCCAACTAGTTAATCGTTGCAAAACAATTGCAATGCGAGTATATGGGGCATTCTCACAATCTTTTGACTTTCATGTCCCTGAATAATAATTTTTATTTTAATACACTTTTTTGCGTTTTTATTTTTATTTTATATACTTGGGAATATCCCATTGCATGATTCCACAACAATATTAACGAGATAACTAAGTTTTGGACGACGTTGGGAGTCCAAACACCTGGAAAACTCCTATACCGTCCCGTGTCCCTGATGCTGATTTTTAAGTTTGGAGCTGTCTGGATAAAATTGTTTCAATAAAAATAATTCAATTTAATTTTTTTTTTAAACTGGAACTATTGTTTTATATAAATAAGTAGCTAAAAATTAGCCTGCACACATTTTTAGGGTTGTTATTATTTTTTAAACTCTGTCCCTAGGTGTTAGATTTTTTACCATCCCTCTCCTAAAATTATACAGAAAATCACTTCAGATGCAGCCACAGAATTTTTTTCAAGTTTTTTCTCATACAGAAGTATGCTAGAGAAATAATGTCTAAAATTGTTTGGCAGAAAATTACTGTAGAATTTAAATCAGCATTTAAATATCAATTTCAAGCATCGTGGCTTTATTGGTAATCTCACCGTCCCCAAGGCTTATTCCTGCACTTTTCGAGGTAAATTAATTTTTTTTAATTTACTCCAATGTAAATAATTGATATTTTGGCTACCACTTAGTCTTAACATGATCTGCCTAAAAATAGTGGTAATTTTCCTTGCTGTTCCATCCTTACCGTCCCTTTTTTTTTTCCCATTTCGTCCCTTTTTTCCTATACCATGCTCATTTTTTACATTACCGTCCCTTCTTTAACACCCCTTTAAGACAATGTTATACCAAAATTGTGTACTAAAAATAGTACATTGTTATTATTTCTTATTTGAATGTCCTGTGGGTACTATGCAAATTCATTGTAAGTAAAAATTTAGAAGAAAATAAAAGGTTGTAGGGGTAAAGTGGTAAGTAAAATTAAACTCGCAAGTTTAACTTAAACCTCAGTTAAATAAAAAAATTTTCGCTGCTGACCATTTTTTCTTTATTTTAAATCATTAAGGCATTCGTCTATCAGATTAAAATGTTATTTTAGCAAGTTTAATTTCGCCAGATTTTTTTCCCCAAAAATCAAAAGATTGTGAAAATGTCCCACATTATAGCGACTAGAATACATAGTGTGGAAATCGGCTATCTCTGTAATACTTAAAAAAGCGCTAATATATTGCATGCCTTATATATGCAACGATGCTGCTGCAATATACAGATCGCAACGACATCTGCAGGATATTTTCTACAACTGCAAGGTATCGCTAGTCTATACAATGTAATACTAGTAATACGAAAATCCCGCAAAAGTCGCTGCGATCGACACTTGGCATTTTAGCAGTATCGTCGCAAATTTAAGGGATAAAATCTTTTAGCACTGTTTGGATAGCATATTTCCATACTAAGTATTCTAGACGCTGTACCCATATTTTTCAGCATAATTAAAAACCTTCTTGTCGGAGTGATCTATAATTTTGCATTAGTATATTTGAAACTTCCAGAAATCGATTTTCGTTACGAAATTCATGGATTACATCTCATAGTTTTTCCGAAAGCGAATTCCGAATTATACATATTTTGAAATTATTTCTCGGAAATATATGAATTGCAATTTATGAATTTTATAACAGAAATCGATTTCTAGAAGTTTCAAATAGGACAATCCAAAATTACAGACATCTCATTCTGACAAGTAGTTTTGTGTTATTCTTAAAAAACTATCCATATTGCACACTTTTTCTTCCATCAAAAATGACTTTAACAGTAGGAATTAGCGATCGTTAAATTTACATAATTCATAAACTACATTGGCCCAAGGTTATTAGACATACAGGTTGGCTCGTAAGTTTTCCTCCAATCGGAGGACTATCCCCCAGCTACGTCACAAGAATCCAAGAAACGAAACTGGGTCGAAATTTGCCTTAGCTCTATGGCTCTATGCAGTTAATTGCTATACAATTCTAAATGAATAAAAATTAATAATACTTTTTTTTTCGCGTGTAAAGAAATAAGAGACCTTAGTTTGTAAAACTATATGGAAAGAAAATTATTAATTTTTAAAAACTTTACAGTGACGCAGGAGGGAAAAATAAATAAAAGAATTTTGGAAGGAAAAAAATTATAGCTGCACTATAGTTCTTATTATTTTCTCTCTCTCTCTTATTTTATTATTTTATTAGTACATATATATATATATATTAAATATGAATTGCCTGTTTCCAAATTTTTGTTTTAGATTATTTATTAAATTATTAAAATAGTGGATTGCAACTTTAATTCATTTAATTAAAATGTATGTTTTAATAAATAACTTCTACAAATTAGAAAAGAACAAAACTGTAACTTCTCAGAATTACGTTTATAAAGCCTAATAAAATTTTAAATATTTTTAAATTGTGAAAAACTTTTTAAAAATGTATACAACATATGAAATTATTACTCTTTAAAAACATATTTATGAAAAATACATAGTGCAATTTTACAGGGTTCTTTAAAACCAAGAATTAGCTATGTGCAAAGGCTGATACAAATGAGGGGGGGGAGAAATTAGCGCTCTCAATAACTAATAACACCATGATTTTTTGTTGTTGTTGTTAAAAATATAATATACCAGTAATTTAGAAAAAGCATATTTACAATATTTCAAGCATTCACATATTATATTAATTACAACATAAAGCATTTTATTTTCTATAATTAAGACAACTACACAATAGTTTTTCTTATTTTATTTGAAGAACGATCTCCATTGTGAAATTTAAATTTTCTGTTTACTTAGAATCATTTTAGAATTTCATATTACAAAATTTTTAAATTATCGTGAGTAATATTTACATCATATTGGCAGTGGCAACACCTGACCAATAAGTTTCACTTTTACTAATACGAGTTGGAACCCGTCGAAATTCGACGAACTAAAATGTTAGAAAGGAACTTCAGATCGAATTTATAATATACCTACAAAAATAATTACAATAAAAAATTCGTCTTGCATTGGTTGTCTAACTCTTAAAACAAATCATGTTTTTAACCTAAAATTACCAAAATATTATTTCCACAAACTTCAACTGCTTAAATTATTGAAAAATTAAACTCTATTAGAATACGTAATCAAGATGAGTAATTATGATGAATTTATCGATTGGGGCTCTTATGTTTGTTTTTACGGGATGAAAAATCAGTAAAAAGGATTTCGCTTTGTCACATCATAAAATTTTCCCCCATAAAATCTAAACTGTACGTTATTTTCACATTCTCATAATTTACATTACGCACCACTCAAATTCACAATTTTAAAGTACTTTAACGTGCAGTACATTATTAATGAATGTATTTCCAATCTTAAAGTCATGTTTCTCCGATACAACTTCTCATTTGAACATTCGCACAAACTTTAAGTTCTAATCTCAATGCCCGAAAAAAAAAAAATCAGAAATTTGCCTTTAGTTGTCATAGTATTGGCCATTTAGTATTGGTCAAATATTTTGTTTTATCAAAATAAATGATCGTATAGTTTTAAATATGACATAATTTTTACTCACTGAATCATTTTGCCTAGCGTCTCAAACTCAGTATCAGTGTAATGTAAAAATATTGAAATGTAACTGTTTTATGAAGAAGAATGCATGTTCTTTTTTAATGTTTGACATCATTTTCTGTTCAAAAATTATAAAAAAGTTACTTTTATTTGTAATGTGAAAATGGCATCAATAAGGATATAATCAATAAAAATAATAAACCATGGCTATTTTCCCTTTACTTTCAATATAAATGGAGTACTTCAGTTGCCACTATTGCAAAATTTGTATTAAGAACTACAAAACAATTAATATCTCAAAAATAAATTGAGATACAGCTTTCAAACAAATTGCGTTTAAAAGAGCATTTTTTTCCTTATACGACGGTGTTAAAATTTAAACTGTGCGATGTTTAGAAGTTTAAAAATTTGCCGTAGATATAATTGCAAAACGGAAATTTTATTTCAAAAACAAAGTGTTGCCATTCGCAAAATGACGTATGCGTTACGCACAGATATGTTTGTCCTTTATAATATAGATATATATAGAGAGAGATATAACTTCTAAACATCGCAGCAATTTCAATTTATACACTGCCGAATCGGGAAAAAAAGTTCTTTGAAACAGAATTTGTTTGAAAACTTTATTTCAATTTCCTCGTTTATTTTTATTTTTATTTATTTATTTATTTATTTATTTTTGTGTGGTTCTTAAAATAATTTTTAAGGATGATTTGCACGGAGGATGATTTGATACAGTACGACTACGAAACTCTAATCCGTTTGCACTTAAAACACTATAAATAGTTCAGGATTTATTTCCGGTTAATATTACATAACGACATTAAAACTTCATCAATAAATAAAATAATATAAATAAAACACAAATTTAGCAGCCATGTACTTGAACTACGCGCTTAAACCACTGAAATAATCAAAATCAAAAAGGCGCTGTAAGTAGTGAAATTTTTGGTGATTTCTTCGGCTATTAACTGCAGACATGCATTTAATAAATTACTTTTAATAAAGTTCAAAACTTATTTAAATACATTACTGATATTTTTAATATAAAAATGCTTTTTGGTGTTATCAATGGGCAATCTAAATGTGTGTGTATGTGTATATATATATATATATATATATATATATTAAATGTAAAAAATCTATTTAGAGTTTTCGATTTAAAAAATGATTTTTACATATGGACTAATCTGGTAAGTCCGAGTTGCATACCTTAGTATTTTTAAATATGCACTTATTAATAATAATTTTTATAAATATAAATGTGTTTTTGAATAAAAGGAATGCCTAGATTATGTTTGGGCCCACTCATTGCATTTTAATAAAAAAGAAAAAAATTCTATCGGATGATTTTTTGGAAAGCTATAAATTTAAATTTGCCATGTGAGTTTAACTTCCGTATCCTCAGACTTTGAACCGTACTAACTCTATGAAGATTTAAGAAAAAGTGTATAAACTACATACTTTACCTAGTTACTTTACTCAAGTAAAATAAACTGTCAAATGTGAGTGTTAGCATTTGAAAAATGAAAGTTTGTACAATTTTTAATAAATCGGAACTCCTATTTTATTCTTACGGCAGATAGGGAATTGTCCTTCTGGGATTCTTGTGACGTATGACACCTCATAGCAACGAGAGTGGGCGAAGCAGCGTCCTTAATGACGAGCCAACCTATATGTCTAATAACCTTGACATTGGCCTCCAAAAGTTAAAGGACAGTGCTTCGTTTAAGCTACAGATTATAATCGGATAAATTTTCTTCTTTGGCAAGCGGTTCAGTAGCGTGGTCGATAGCATGCGGGATTTGAGATTTTTCTACCCGAGTTCAAATCCGGCTCTGACTTGTCTTTCGGAACAAAAAATTTATCAATCATTTTCGAGTCGCAATTGAAAAAATATGTACAATAATTTAAATTTACGAAAAATATTAATTAAATGCATGTTTTGTAGCATATAAGTGCTTTTTTAACTACGAAATTTTGCATGTTTAAATATATAATTTATAAAAAAAAAAAAACGCATATTTACATGTTTAAAGACCAGAATTTTTTTGTCGTTATTTAAAATTTTATTTACAGCTATTTCAATTAATATCTAAAATTTTTAACAGCGAAATAAATTAAAATAAGTGAACAAATATATTATTTTCATTTTGTTTCTTCATTCAAATATTTCATGGTTATATTTTTAATATGATTTTTCAAAGCCTGGGACTCTTGAATTTTAATTAGAATAAGTGTCGACGCAGTAATTTCTTTCGGAAATCAATTTTTTTTTCTTGTTTAATATTTTTATATAATGCAGTTTAATTATATAAATACAATTTTAACTGCGAATCTTTGCATGTTTATATATTTAATGAAAAGTTAAGATAAAATAAATAAATAATAATAATAACAAATTAACAAAAGGGTTAATTGGAACTTTTATGGACCATAAAATTAAGCTAATTTTTAAATTTATTTACTGTTATTTACATAAATAAGCTACTATTCTTCACAGTGAAATAAATGTATCGTTTTTACCAAACTAGTTTTTTAACTTTTTGAATTATTTAAATCTTGGATTCTGATGATTATAGTTAGATTAACTGTCTTTGTGCTTAAAAATAAGTTCTAAAAAGATATTGAATTGCTGAAAATAGTTATTACGTAGATAATAATTACAAAACCAAAAAAAAAAAAATCGTGTTAAGAATTTTAAAAAATGTATTAAAAAAACCATCAAATATTCGAAATATTTTCATATAGAAAGAAAATTTAAATAATATAATTATTCACGCATTTATATCACGTGTTTTAATTTATATTTCTGTGAAAATTACTAGATTATTCATTAAAATGACTGTAAATAATTTTAAATAACATCAAAAAATTTCTGGTCTATAAACATATGCGTTTTCTTTTCGTTATATATTTTAACATGCAAAATTTCGTAGTTAAAAAAGTACTTACATGCTACAAAACATACATTTAATTCATATTTTTTCATTTTCGTAAATTTCAATTATTATACATATTTTTTCAATTGCAGTTCGAAAATGATTGATAAAAATTTTTGTTCCGAAAAACAAGTCTAAGCCGGATTTGAACTCGGGAAGAAAAATCTCAAATCCCGCATGCTGCCGGCCATGCTACTGAACCGCTTGCCAAAGAAGGAAATTTATCCGAGTATAAACTGTAGCTTAAACCTTGCGACTTCTTTCCTCAAGATCAAGGGCGGGGGCAGAGGGGTGTCCGGGGGCATGCCTGCTCCCCCCCCCCGTCGGGGTCAAATTTAATCGTCGTCGGGGAAATTTTTTTGACTCGAGTGTAGAATCCTGCATCGGGTCGGGTAACCCGATTTTTCCTGCACACGACCCGAGTCGTGTCGAGTCGAGGGCACGTTAATTTAAAAAAAATCCTAGGTTAGTTTATAGAAAACTCGACCCACGGATAAGCTTGCCGCTATTTTTTGTTCTTTGGAAATCGGATTGGTTTGGATATAATTTTTTCAGTTTCGGGATCAGTTTTGATTTTTACGCGTCGTTTTTGTTAGCTGATTTTTCAAAAAAGTGCCCAGAATTATATCTCAAATTAGAGTCCTTTATCGCTTCAAGTTGCCCGATTTTACCTACACCCGACCCGACCCACGGCTGAGGATAACTTTTTTCGTTATTGTTGGGTTCGGTTTCGGATTCGGATTGGTTTGGGATTGAGTTTTAACACTTACGAGTAGTGTTGCCAAGTGTCTCGATTTACGTGGCACGTCCCGATTTTTCACAAAATTCGCGATCCCAAATTACGTCAAATTTTTACGAGTTTCTCTCTATTCTAAAAAAAAGTAACTACCGCTGTCACAGCCGCCGCCGCCGCCGGTTTTGATTTTTTTGTGACTGGAGGCCTTTCTTCGTTAATATTAACAAAAATAATGCATACAAAAATATGAAAATCGGTGGTTTTATACAGAAATGTTTGATAAACACACTGATGCAGACAGTTTTCAAATCGAAGAATTATTTTAAGAGTTATTTAATGCTAAAGTTGGACAAAATCGTTCCACTAAAAAAGTTTTATAGCAGCAAAAACTATACATGGCAGTGTAATCATTTTTAGATCATTTTATGCGTTAGAATTTGCCGGAGTGCAGATTGCATTAATTTTTTTATTTTGACTCATTTTTTCAGGTTTTATTTCTATTTTAAATTCAAATTTTCAGCATTTCTAGAGATATTTTTTACAGATTTCAGAAAATTGTACTAATTTAAACTGTTGCCAACTGTATAAAAAGTGCAAGCAATAATGTTTGCTTCAAATTAAAAATTTATTTACACGTGACTATTATAAACAGGAAAAAAACTTTCAAATTAGAATTAAATAATTACGTATAAAAAGCAGGAACTTATTAAAAATTACGTCATAAAAAGTATACACGTGAATTTTAAAAGAGAAAGGATATTGTAAAATAATCAATTCATTAACATGCGTTAGAAGTCTTAGGAGAAATGACGTCATATTTACGTCACATTATAGTTATTACATAAAATGAACACAAAATAATATTACAAAAAAGTTTAAATTTAGAAATTGCGCTAGACATTTATTTGATATTTTGAGAATTAATTTAAAATATCTCATTTAAAAGAACTTTCTTTTCGCTTTGTTAAAAAATACCAGGAGACAAAGACTCTCTTTACTTAATTCCTTTTATATTAGCTTATTTTGAAATGTTGTTACACGTGTATACGTCATCAAGTTATTTTTATTTCGACGTTTTATTTGTGTTTTTATTAATGTTGTACGAATTTATTTATTCTTTCGTTATTTAAAATAAAAATTATATCAATTTGTATAATTTGGCGAGTGGTTTGGCGATTTATATAATTTGGCGAAATTGGTCGACAGGGTAATCAAGTAGTACCGCAGCGGATTTGGCGTTAAAATTCCCCAATCAAAGAGAAATGAATAGAAATTCGTTTATAGGGAGATCGCCACTGTTTTTTAAATTATAATTCAATCTTTCGAAATCTTTTTAAAGCCGATCCAATTAGCGTGCATTTAGAGTCTGCGGTGTCTGGACGGGGGTTGGCGAGCGTAGCTCGTAGGGGGCCGAGCCCCCTAGTAATCTAAATTAAAATTTTATTCCTAGAAAATTTAAGAATTTAACCACATGTCGGTTAAAGTCTGTCGTCACAAGGCCGAATGTTACTGAAAACCTTATACATTCTGGCTAGAACTCATTCATGTGCACTCCTGTTCAATGTTTATTCGATTGACCGCAAACTTAGGCGCCTATAACAAATACGATTTCAAGAAGAGACAGGACGTGGAAATTCATCTGCTCACTTCGATCTTCACATTAAAAAGCGTTGGGTAAGTATTTTTTTTTTAATAAATGAATGAATAAATAAAAAGAGAGTTTTGTATAATTATTCAAGCAAACTTAGTAGCAAACTAAAAATTTCAGCAGTCTAAGTTATCGTAAATATCCAATCTGATCGGGATATTGCGATGTAGAGTTGGAGAGCCATCTGTGACTCGATGTTGAAAACAATTGAATTTTAGTCATACTTTTGAGCACTCTGCCACTTTTATAGCAGAAAAATTACTCATTTGATTATTTTTATTTATTTATTTATTTATTTTTATTTTATTTTATTTTATTTTTTTGAAAAACAACTGTGGGTACTTTTAAGACAGAAAATATATTTCGCTGTTTCATATTAAAAAGTTCAAATCAATTAACGTATCTAGTTTAAAAACAGCTACAAATGATTTTTTGGTGCATTTGGTAAACTTTACTGTTTTATAACAGTTTTCGGAGGAGATGATCTGCAGAGCCTCTATCAGATTATTCGAACTTTTGAACAGTTGATCAGATGGTGTAACTTTGAATTTTTTTAAGCAAGTATTTTTGTATTAAAAATATTAATTTCTTAAAAAATGAATTTTGAGCAAAATAAAATGTTTTTCAATGCAGTTGAGAGAATTCTTCCTCATTCCTTCTTTCTACAATTTAAATTTTGTGTGGACAAATGGGAATAATTAGAGTAGAATTACTGCTCTATACATACTACTAGACAAACACATTGCAGAATGTAACTGGGTTTATCAAACAAATTTAGATTATTCAAGAATATCTGCAATTTAGTTTGAATAGGTAAAGAAAAAGAAATGTGTATTTCAAATTTATTCATAAATTCAAATGTTTCTGCTTATGTTGCATTCTTTATCTGCATTGCTTTCTTCTTTACAGTAAACTTGTGCAAAACATTCCTTTTAAACTAAATGGATCGAAATCTCACTAAATTTATTATCACACTGACAACGTGTCTGTGTAGTCTCAAAAGTTGCTAGGCAATTTTTGAAAATCTGTGATATTGTGGGAAATCTTTTCAACAACAGAGAGAGATTGTTTTCTTGCAGATGCTTTTTACTGTGTTAGAAGTGCAATAGTCAGTAGAAGAAATGCTCACGCTAATCCTATGGGAGCGTTCTTTACAGATTTCTGCTCACATTTTAATATTTTTGAATGATTTTCTTTTATATACGATGCATGAAGTTTATACCCATAGTTGTGCATTTGTACTTTTTCGATTTTTGTTACAGTTTTTCTATATGAGGATATTTTCACTTTCTGAACTGGTTCCAAAAGTAAAAGTCGCCTCATTTAAAAAACTAACCAAAATTGAAAAAGTACCAACTCCCAACAATGCTTATTGACCTATTTAAAAAAAAATTAAAATGCGAGGGCGCAATCTGTAGAGAACACTTCCATAGGATTAACATTATCGTTTGAGTTTCTGCGTGTGACATGTGTAGGCTCTTAAAGACTTCTATTTTCAGGGGTCAATCCAGGCAACATTTGGGGCCTCTTCACAAAAATACCTTTGATAAGAACTGTTCCATTTACAAAGTTCTTAATGAAACAGGCCCCTTCACAAAATGGGTTCCAAGATTTTAAACAGCTGCATCAGCTTCCTGACTTTCTCATTTTTATGTAATTAGAAGTTTTAATAGCATTTCTATTTTAAGTTATGGAACAAAAATATGAAAATATAATATTCAATGGTATATCTTAAGACATTTTGAGGCCACTTAAGTGAAATCTAATCCTTTCTAAATCTTTTTTTTTTTCAGTGAACACTAACTATTCAACAGGAATATTATATACAATTTGGTAACATTTAAAAACTTCGACAGTTTGATTAAATATATGAAGCACTTTTTGTTCCATTTCGATGTTTCTATAAAATTAGAAATCCTTTTAAATCAAATATAAAATCAATTTTATAACTGCCAACATTTCAGTATTTATCAAAACAATACTTCAAATATACAGTGAAACCTCCTTGTGCGACCACCTCCCTGACTCGACGAAGTGAATTCATCCAGGCGATAATCATCAAGATCTTTAATATATGTCACTATTTTTTAAACAAAGACTTCCAAACTGAGCATGCACTATGTCACTGTTCTTCTATAAAGACACTGTAAATGTTTGTAAAACATTGCGCTTTATCAGCCTGTGATTTCGATTACGTTATTTTTAAAAGAAGTTTTTTCACCTATGAAGAATTTCAAAGCAGCTGGGGTGAAATGACGTACTTCTACAAAACATATATTTCAGTTTTAAGAATTAAAAAACACGCTTTTTTATAAAATGACGTCATTTGCATCCACTAAAGCATCCCACTTTTATGATCCAGTCTTAAACAACATCTATATAGAGTTTCTAGAATTCTTAAATTTTGTAGTCAGTCCTACATATATAGAAAAGTATTCAAATGACGTCATTATCGCAGAATAATACACAACAAAAAGCAATATCTTCATTCAAGAAACAACTCAAAGATTCAAACTAAGAAACATTTAATTGATGAATACAAACGAAATAAAACCAAAATTCACCGACGGTATTTTTGACATAGCATGTATTTTAATTTCAATTTTTGTGAGGAAATGGCAACAATAAAAAAATACAGTAATCTACTATTTTTCCTTTATTTTTAATAGAAATGGAGTACTTCTGTTACCACAATTACAAAATTTGTACTAAAGACTATAAAAGAATTAACATCTCAAAAATAAATTGAGATACAGCTTTCAAACAAATTGCATTTAAAAGTACATTTTTTTTCCTTACTAGGGGGCTCTGCCCCCTGCAAGCTACGCTCGCCAACCCCCGTTCAGACACCGCAGAACCTAAAAGCAGGCTAATTTGATCGATTTTTAAAAGATTAGAGAAGATTGAATTATAATGAAAAAACCTATAGCGAACTCCCCGTAAACGGGTTTCCATTGAATTCCCTTTGATTGCGAAAATTTAAGGCCGAATCAGTTGCTGTTAAGACATCCAATGGTTGTTTTCGTGTTTGATTAAAGAAGATGAGTTAAACATTTCAAAAGAAGCTAAAATAAAATGAATTGAGTAAACAGAGTCTTTGCCGACCGGTATTTTTTAACAGCGTTATAAAACGATTGGTATAATACAATTTACTACAATTACTACATTTTACTGCTTTAACCCCTTCAAGGACGGTGGTTCATTTTTCGACCACTTAATTTTGATTCTTAAATGTCAAATTGGCACCAGAATATTGGAATAAAAATTTTCCTTTTATTAAGTAAGCGAAGCATTTTCATATTTCGAAATTTGGTTGTAAATGCTGGTGCCATTCACTGATTTCAACCTTTTACGTACCTTGCCCCTGAAAGGGTTAAACGCATATTAATGTATTTATTATTTTAAAGTTTCCTTTCTCTTTTAATATTCACGTGTAAATACAATTTTCAAGACATAATTTTCAATATTTTCCTGCTTTTAACACGTACACATTTAATAGTAATTTTAAAGTTTTTTTCTATTTTTAATAGTCATGTGTAAATAAATTTTTCATCGTTAGGAAATATTATTCTTTGCGCTGTTTTAGGTAGCTTTCATTACAAAAAGCTACCTATTGCAGCCGTTCGGAGGAAAGCGATTTCAAAAAATTTCGGTATATTTTCATCGATCATAACCCCCAGACCCCGAAACCACCCTCCGTTCAAAATTGACATATATATATATATATATATATCTGACCTTTGTCACACTGTAACTCTCGTATTTATGAACCGATTTGGATGTAATTCGGTGTGTACATAGTACATACCAATGTCTCGACCGAGTTCGTTGACCAGCTTCATCCGCCATTTTGTTTCAAAATGGCAGCCATTTACAAAAAATTTTTTTAATTTGAAATTTGAAATGTGGTACCAAAAAATTGAAAATGGAAAAATATTTTTTTCTTATGTATTTGACCTTCATACAAAGATTCCGGAGCAGTTTTTGTTTCGTCTATATCTTAAAAAATGGCTGAGTTATAGCATTTTGAATTTCTAGCGTGGCTGACATTTTGAAACGTCCTGAATTTTGTCACGCGATAAAAGGAGTATTTATGAACCGATTTGGATGTAACTTCGTTTATACATAGTAGATACCAATGTCTCTACCAAGTTCGTTGGCCAGCTTCATCCGCCATTTTGTTTAAAAATGGCGGCCATTTAAATTTTTAAGAAAAATTTTAATTTGAAACGTGGTACCAAAAAATTGAAAATTGAAAAATATTTTTTTCTTATGTGTTTGACCTTGATAAAAAGATTCGGGGGCAGTTTTTGTTTCGTCTATATCTTAAAAAATGGCTGAGTTATAGCATTTTGAATTTCTAGCGTGGCTGACATTTTGAAACGTCCTGATTTTTGTCACGTGATAACGGACGTATTTATGAACCGATTTGGATGTACCTTGGTGTGTACATAGTACATACAAATATCTCGACCGAGTTAAAATTTTTTAATTTTAAATTTTAAATGAGATACCAAAAAATTGGAAAATGAAAAATAATTTTTTCGTATATGTTTGACCTTAATACAAAGATTCCGGAACAGTTTTTGTTTCGTCTATATCTAAAAAAATGGCTGAGTTATAGCATTTTGAATTTCTATTGTGGCTGACATTTTAAAACGACCTGATTTTTGTCACGCGATATCAGGCGTATTTATGAACCGATTTGGATGTAACTTCGTCTGTACATAGTACATACCAATGTCTTGACCGAGTTCGTTGGCCAGCTTCATTCGCCATCTTGTTTCAAAAGGGTTGCCATTTAAATAAATAAATTAAATTTAAAATTTAAAATGAGGTATTAAAAAATTGGAAATGAAACAGATTTTTTTTATGTGTTTGGCCTTGATACAAAGATTCCGGAGCAGTTTTTGTTTCTGAAAATTTGTTCTTTTGTTTAATTCTTAAAAAATGGTTGAATTATAGCACTTTGAATTTCTAGCATGGCTAACATTTTGAAACGATCTTGTATTTGTCACGCGATAACACACGTATTCGCCTATTTCGATGTAAGAAGGCATGTGGATAGCATACATCAATATCTCGACCAAGTTCGCTGGCTAGCTTCATCAGCCATCTTGTTTCAAAATGGCGGCCATTAAATTAAAAAAATTATATTTAAAGTAATGTGCAAAAAAATTAGAAATTGAAAAAGGTTTCTTTCTTAAGTATTTGACCTTGATATAAGGATTCAGGAGCATTTTTTGTTTGTCTTTGTCTTAAAAAATGGCTCAGATATAGCAATTTCAATATTTAATGTGGGTGACATTTTGAAAAATCTTATTTTTTGCCTGCGAAAGCACTCGTATATATCAATCGATTCTGATGTGAGTGAGCATGTGCACAGCAATTACTAAGGTCTCAACCAAGTTCACTGGTTAGCCTCATCCACCATGTTGTCTTAAAAGGGCAGGCACTTTAAGAAATCGCCGAATTTGGCAGGCAAATATAAGTTACTTTAAATAAAAGCAGATTGGATAAAACTGACTAATTTCGCGAAATTCTCATTCATAATGATTTAGTATTGATAAAAATTAGTATTGAATCTCCTATATTCGGTTTCCACTAAATTGAGCTTCGTGTGTTTGAATAATATAAGTTGGCTTTTTTAAAATAAGGAATATGAAAGCTACCTCTTCCTCCCGGCACTGGCCGGAAGGACTTTTTAGAATTGAAAACAATCTCTATAATGTGAGAATTTCGTAAGAACACTTGAATCAGACTGAATGTCTCCGATGCTGTATTCTATTTCGAGATTAATAAGGTAACGAAGCTGTGTGAGGTGGAAATGCAGAAAAAGTAAATAGAACGAGACAGAGTTCGACAACGCAGGTTTTTTGTCAAGAACAGAACATTTTTCGACGAAATAAGATAAAATATTTAAACGACGTAAGAAAATCTTAGAAATATTCGACGATGCTAAATAAATTAAGCCTAAGTTGTTGCTTTTTTAAGCTAAATATAGATCAAAAAGAGTGCTTTTAACTGTATTTTTGTTTTGTCTTCGTCTTAATAAATGTCAGTGCTCGACTTAGAAGTGAGTTATGATTCCTAAATAGAGTCTCATCCCATAAAGTGGTATTCAGAAGTACCAGTTAACCCACCAATATTATTAATTTCTCAGATAAATCCATCTTACGGATTCAAGCCGGATATTATTCTTAACGGTGGGTTCATTGTTGTTATTTTATTATGAAGTTAGTTGAAATACCTGAACTGGAACTTGTATTTAAAAACGAACGAACAAATAAAATTAAATTACTACATAAATTCCTATTTGATGCTGAAGGTGATCGATCTAATAGAAAGAGAATACGTGATTTTACTGGTTTCGGTTTTCAAACCGACAGCACCGAGTTCAAAAATAAAATAACTAAAGTTCAAACTGATTTTTCATTAAATGATCTGATTACGGTGTGCAGTCTACTTTGTATTGATAATGAATGATCTTTAAATGATCTTGCAACCCGATTAGTTACATACCTTACAGACTTGAACTTACTACAAACTAATATCATACAAAATGGAAGTGACACTGACTCGGAACCCGAATTGCCTTCAAATACTATGACTTCAAGTAATAACACCGAATTATCAAATTTTGACAAACAGAAGCAACTTCCAGTTCAAAGTTTTGTGCCATCGTCTATTAGTTTCACCGATCTTGAAAGTGCTGTACCTCCTTTTGATGGAAGTTCTTTTAGTGATATAAATGACTGGATCAATAATTTTGACGATGTCACTAATATGTTTAACTTATCTGACAGATCTTTCTGACGTGCAGATTATTTTTTTTTTCTTCTTTTCCCCCTAAGAACAATTACTGGTTTTTGTTTTTGTTTCTTTTTCAGATTCTATTTTAGCACGTGTCGCTGCGGCAGCTCCAGATGTAGGAAGGCCGCATGTTGGAATTTCGTAAGAACACTTGAATCAGTCTGAATGTCTCCGATGCTGTATTCTGTTTCGAGATTAATAAGGTAACGAAGCTGTGTGAAGTGGAAATGCAGAAAAAGTAAATAGAACGAGACAGAGTTCGACGACTCAGGTTTTTTGTTAAAAGGAACAGAACATTTTTCGACGAAATAAGATAGAATATTTAAACGACGTAAGAAAATCTTAGAAATATTTGACGGTGCTAAATAAATGAAGCCTAAGTTGTTGCTTTTTAAACTAAATGTAGATCGAAAAGAGTGCTTTTAACTGTATTTTTGTTTTGTCTTCGTCTTAATAAATGTCAGTGTTCGTCTTAGAAGTGAGTTATGATTCCTAAATAGAGTCTCATCCAATAATAATAATAGCATAAGTCATGTGACTATCATCAACAGTTCCTTCGCTTTTCATAAGAAAGGTTTCCATCTTGATTAAAGAATCAAAGTTACTTTTTCGAATAAAACTACATAAATGTTTCCATGATCGCAAAGAATTCTTGGTACTTTTATGTTAGCCGGGTTAAAATCCCGCCAATAGTTTTTTTTTAACTCGCCAGTTATTTTTTTATTTTTCGAGTGGTAAATTATAACGGTACTACTTGGTTATCCCATCGACCAAAAATCTATCGCCAGACTAAGATTAAATGCCAATGATGGTTGATCGTAAATGTCACATTCACTTGACTGTAAGGAAGTTACACGTGTTTACGCCATCAAGTGATTTTTATTTCGACGTTTTATTTGCATTTGTATTTTTATACTAATTTATTTGTTATTTCGTTATTTAAAATAAAAATTACGTCAACTTGTATAATTTGGCGAGTGATTTGGCGATATTGGTCATTGACTTATAAGCGCTCCCATGTCAAGCACACAAGTCATATGTTTGTTGTTCAATAAATAAATAAATCAAATAAATGTCTCGCGCAATTTCTAAATTTAAACTGTTTTGCAATATTATTTTTTGTTCATTTTATGTAATAACTGTTATGTCACGTAATTTCTCCTATTTAAGACTTCTAGCGCATGTTAATTAATTTATTATTTTACAATATCCTTTCTCTTTTAAAATTCACTGTAAATATAGTTTTTATGACGTAATTTTTAATAAGTTCTTGCTCTTTATACGTAATTATTTAATTCTAATTTGAAAGTTTTTTTCTGTGTTTTTTTCACGTGTAAAGAAATTTTTAATTTGAAGCAAACATTATTGTTTGCGCTGTTTATACAGTTGGCAACAGTTTAAATTAATACAATTTTCTAAAATATGTAAAAAATATCTCTCGAAATGCTAAAAATTTGAATTTAAAATAGAAATAAAACCTCAAAAAATGAGTCGAATTAAAAAAATAAATACAGTCTGCACACCGGGAACTTCAAACATATAAAATGATCTAAAAATGATTAAATTCTCATGTATAGTTTTTGCTCCTATAAAACTTTTTTAATGAAACGATTTTGTCCAATTTTAGCATTAAATATCTCTTAAAATAATTCTTCGATTTCAAAACTGTCTGCATCAGCGTGTTTATCAAACATTTCTCTATCATACCACCGACTTTCATATTTTTGTATGCAATATTTTTCTTAATATTAACGAAGAAAGACCTCCGGTCACAAAAAATTCAAAACCGGCGGCGGCGGTGACAGCGGTAGTTACTTTTTTTTAGAATAGAGAGAAGAGATACAACGGTATAAAAACTGAAAATGTGCGATGTGTAGAAGTTTAAAAGTTTTCTAATAGCGAGACTTGCAAAACGAAAATTCATTTCAAATTTGAAAGTGTTGCCATTCGCAGAATGACGTATGCGTTACGCACAGATATGTTTGTCCTTTATAATATAGATTATTTGAAACATCTCTAAAAAATACACAATGGATCAAAGACTAAGTATTTGCATTTTGTGAATAGAAATACACTTATTACCCGGCTGCCAAGAAGGGTTATGTGTTTCACGCGTATCTGGGTATGTGGATTTCTTTATACCCTCGAAATTTCCCAAAGGCTGGATGGATTTTAATGAATGAGGTCTCTATCGATTCGTCTTAACCGTCCGATAGTTATAGGCTAGGTTTTTTTATAAATTCAAAATGGCGGCCGTAAAATACAAAATGGCAGTAGAGACGAAAAAATTTTACGCACCCTATTGAGTGGCATATCATTAGATAGGTCTTTCAAAATGAAGACGATGTTTCATTGACTATTTCACAGTCAGAAGCTCCGCTTAAATATTACACAAGCTGGAAGTTGTGTAGGTAGGATCTCTAGCTTTACTGCAACTCTAACCATCATAGACATCTATAGGCCTCATTAAAACAGTGTTTATAGACAGGAACTAACAATTAGACACAGCTTAAAAGTCATCAGTACAAGTAAATAAAAAAATAGGTAAGTAATATAAACTAGTTGGATGTGTCAATCCCAAAACTTTCTTCTATCTTATACATCTTAATATTTCAAAAACTAGTTACACATGTTAATACTTCAATATCATTAGTTCATTACTATACCAACTTTGATTTTCATCTTAAATTTCTGCTTCAGTCAATTAAATAAACTAAAAACGAGTTAATCTATATCATGATATTTGTTAAAATTAATAGTTTTTCCTTATTCTGTTGTTATCAGACGTTTGTGAATAGCCGGCTTAGCAGGAAGTGAGTTCCCGCCTTTGCACGAGCCGCCGATGGACAATAGAACTACGAAAAATCTAGAAAAGTATACAAAAATCGCCATCACAGAGCCCCATTACCGCGCGATATTTCCAAATTCAAGGAGAACCTGTTGGCCAAAGCCAAAAACATGCACAAAAAATTTGGTTCAATTTGTATGCATAATTTTATACAATTTTCGATTGTACAATAAAGAAAATGGTACAGACATCGTAATTATAGCACACCCTTCCAACGGAATTTTTCCAAATTCAGGAAGGACCTTCATGCCCTGAACAAAAAGAAACGCAAAAAATTTGGCTCAATTCTCTGCATAACTTCATACACTTTTCGATGGTATAATATTCAAAATGGCACAAAAATCGCTATTACAGCGCCCCCTACCCGCAATTTTTTCCAAATTAAGGAAGGACCTGCTTGCCATAGCCAAGAACTTAAAATAAAAATTTGGTTCAATTCTATGCATAACTTCATACACTTTTCGATGGTACAATATGCAAAATCGCTATTACAGCACCCCCTAGTGGCAAATTTTTTCCAAATTCAGGGAGGTGCTGCTTGTCATAGCCATAAACTTAAAATAAAAATTTGGTTCAATTCCATGCATAACTTCATACACTTTTGGATGGTACAATATTCAAAATCGCTGTTACAGCGCCCCCTACCGGCGAATGTTTTCCAAATTGAGGGAGGATCTGCCTGCCAAAGCCAAAAACTTAAAATAAAAATTTGGTTCAATTCTATGCATAACTTCATACACTTTTGGATAGTACAATATTCAAAATCGCACAAAAATCGCTATTACAGCGCCCCCTACCGGCGAATTTTTTCCAAATTCAAGGAGGATCTGCTTGCCATAGCCAAAAACTTAACATAAAAATTTGGTTCAATTCTATGCATAACTTCATACACTTTTTGATGGTGCAATGGCGACAGACACACAGACAGACGGACACACGGACAGACAGACATTTTCTATAAACATGTTTTTTGGGATCTCTGACCCCTAAAACATGTAAATCCGTCGAAAACCGGAAGTCGAAAAAAATTTCGATTACAATACTTTCTTCTATTGAAGATAGAAGAAAGTAAAAATAGTTTCACATTGATGAGAAATAATTATTTAGTTCGCTTTTTACGCAGTCGGGTTTTTTGATTTTTTAAATTAAATTTTTACTTGTTTTTATTTATATATTTTTTTTCCAAAATTGTTACAAAAGTGTGTGAACACCTACACTTTTATATCGTATTAAATATAAAATGCATACACAAATTTATTATGTTATAATATTCCCCCTAATTATACATTAAAACTAACTTATTTACTCACTGGCCAGTAACAAAACTACAAATACTTGATTTTAAAAAAATTTGCTTTTTTGGACATGATTTCCTTTAACTTACAATTCTGTATGTGGCAGTCAAATTTTGTTACTTATTTTTCACTCACTTCTTGTCAAAATATAGTTTGAAATTTGGAATATATATGTATTCGTCAGGAAATACATGAATTGGCCTTGATTTTTTAAACATAAAAAAAACAAGTGGGTAAGTGTGATCACAGATCGCATAAAGGGTTTCGTTTAATATTCCTTTCAAAACACTTTATTCTTTGTTTAATAAAGCCAAATTGATATAACTTATAATCCTTAAAAATCGCACATAAAAAGGTAAAAAACGCTCAGGTTTAAAAAAAAGTCCCCCCCCCCCCCCGCGAAATTTCTCGAGTCATTCTTTTGAAAACTTTTTATTATGTGTAACTATCTTAAAGTTTCAAACAGATCGCCGTGTTAGATTTCCTAATTTAAATAAAATTGCGTTCTTTTAATTCCACATTCCACCACCAGGGAGCGCACTCTATTCTTAACAAAACTGTATCTGAACGAAACTCCTTTCTACAACTTATCCGTAGATACATTAGTCGAGGGATTGGCGGTCTTAAACACCAATTTAAGATATCTGCTAAATTACTATTCTAAAATAGTGGTATCAACACTTATGAAATTTTTTATATTGAATAAGTAATATTTATCGCATCACGGGGGGGGATCAAACGGGGGGGATGGACACCTCAGATGCATAATATCATTAAGCGGTCACAGACCTTTCCAACGATATATCATTTAACGTGTATCGCCAAAATTTAGAAAAGTGTCCCCTATTCCGGGAGCAAAGGGGGGGGGGCATGGAAACCGGAGATGCATAACATGATTAAGCGGTCACAGATCTTTCCTACGATATATCACATGACGGGTAACTGCAAAATATAGAAAAGTGTCCCCAATGGGGGGGAGGGGAGATGGACATTTATCGAAAAATGGAGATTGCCATTCGATCGGCAGGAAAATGTTAGCTTCGCTGGAGCCTTCTCAGTTATATTTCTCCCCGCTGTGGCTAAATTAGGGGCAAAGTTATGGCCCAAAGAAAAAACAGCCCAAAACGTTGGGGGGGGGGGCTGCGGAGTGGGGGAGCTTCGTAACATTAATTCTTTGAAAAATGTAAACAGAAAATTTATTTACCTTTAAAATAAGGTGTATGTTAGGGGGGTGCAAACCAGTATTTCATACTTATCGAAAAATATTTAAAAGGGGCAAATTCAGCTTATTTATGTTTGGGTATATTAGTATTATTACTACAAAAAAAATTAGCACATTAGGAGGATAATTTCGGGAGATATAAATACAAAGATGAAAATGTAATTTAACATTAGAAGCACTCAATTTTGAATGTTTATAATTCAAAAACTTATCATTCAAATGACTTGAAATTTGGTGTCTAGGCATAGTTTGAACCGAAGATTTGAAATATCTCGTTAAAATTGGGTATTGCCATTGAAAAAAATGAAGTTTGGATTCGTTTTAATATGTAGATGACTCCCTAAGAAAATTTCATATGCATCATTTAAAAGTAGACTTTATTTCCAATCGTTCGGTACCAGTAGCTTTCTTCTGCGATGATTTGTTGAGGAGTTAGTAGGGGGTGTTTACTTTTTTTTTCCACGACTGTACATTAGTGGAACATGTGTAATAGAGATCGACTATAAATTTAATGTTGCTTTTTGAATTTCCTTTTAAAGAAATTGAGTAGAATTATATTTGTTAAATAAAACATTAAGGCAATGTAAAAATTTGAATGTTCCGACCCGCTTATGAAGTGATATACTCACTGTTTTTTGTGAATCGTTTTTCATATTTCACAAGAAAAGTTAACATTTAAGAATGTTTATTTTTTTTTATTATTTTTTTTTTAAATATGAATTTTTTTTTCTATTTTAGTTTTTTTACAAAACTTTAAACGTTTAACATTTTATTATATTTTTTAAAAAATGGCACATTTAGAGAAATAGAAATTCCTAATAATGTTTATCTCTGTAACAAAAGAAATAACAAAATTTAAGGGAAAAAAATATGTGTGAAAAAATTCTTTAACACTTAAATAAAATCTAAAATAAAACCTTTTTTATATTAGAGTGAAAAAGAATATTTTAGAAATTAGTGGTGGAACTTGGGACCCATGAGCACATACAACTGTACCAGTGATGTAGTCGTAAAAAAAGCAGAAGGCATATGTTCAAGGCAGAGAGTATACCCCACAGTGTATATACTATAGCTTTTTTGAGAAACAGACGGTATACGGTGTTTCTTAAAAAAATGCAGAAGGTATACGGCGTATACCACCATATACCCTCCATACATCCCTGAACCGTCCACCTATGTGACACTGGCAGATTCTCTTATGCATATCACCACTACAATCAGTATAAAATTATCCAATTTAGTTAAATCTACTTTTTGTGACACCCCTCCCCCCACCCCCAAAAAAAACAGTAAAATGCAAAATAAATGTACTTAAAATTGTAAGTTTTACCTTATAATTTCACATCAGGGGTGAAAGTTTTTTTGCTTTTTTTTTGTGTGTTTTTTTTTTGGGGGGGGGGGGGCGTTTTTGTTACAGATTTGAGAAAAATAAATTTCTGTAAAGAAAAATTAAATTCAGTTGTTTAAATTCAAAGTAAACATTTCATCATCCTTTTTACTTTCTTCTATCTTTACAAGGAGAAAGTATTGAATTCATGAAAATTTTCGACTTCCGGTTTTCGACGGATTTATACGTTTTAGAATGCCCAGAACACGATTTGATGGTTTTTAGAAAATGTCTGTCTGTGAGTCTGTATGTGACAAAAATTTTGTGGGCGCTCTTTCTCAAGAACTAATGCACGGAATTTCACAAAACATTATATTTAGTTAGACCTTCATATAAACTAGACCTGATTAGTTTTTGGTGAAAATCGCCCAACAGGTGGCGCTGCTATGCGGCATTTTTCACGATTTCTGCAATAGCTATATCTCAAGAACTAAAGCATGGATTTTTATAAAACTTCAGATTCCGTCAGTCCTTGACATGAATAGATGCTGTTTACGTTTTGGTGTAAATCGCCCAACAGGTGGCGCTGCTATGCTGCATTTTGCAGGATTTACACTATTTTCGCAGTAGCTGTATCTGAAGAACTAATGCACACATTTTCATCAAACTTCGGATTTAGATAGTCCTTCATATGAAATGATGCTGACTATGTGTTGGTGTAAATCGCCCAATAGGTGGCGCTGCTGTGCTGCATTTTGAACTATTTCCTCAATAGCTCTATCTCAAGAACTAATGCATGAATTTTCATGAAACTTCAGATTTAAGTATAACTTGATTAACATTGCTGCTGATTACGTGTTGTTGCAAATCGCTCAACAGGTGGCGCTTCTATGCTACATTTTTCATGATTTGCGCAATACCTCTATTTCAAAAACTAATGCACGAATTTTCCTCAAACTTCATATTCAGTTAGACGTTGACATAAGTTGGTAATAATTAGGTTCTGGTGTAAATAACCCAATAGGTGGAGCTGCTATGCTGCATTTTGCTGGATTTACACGATTTCAGTGACAGTCATACCTCGAGAACTAATGCACGGAATTTCATATTATTAGAATTCTCATGATGAACACAGATTGCCATTTAATTTGGCACTGAGATAGTGAATTTTGAAGTATTGACATGTATGAGATAGAAGAAAGTTTTGTGATGGCCACAACATTCCAATTTCTTATTGTGTGAAGTCGCTTTTATAGAGAATAATTTTGTGAAGGGGCTTCTTTTATTAAGAAGAATAAAGGGGTATAAATGTTTGCCGGGGCGATCTCTGTTTTTGTCAATAGATCACAAAAAAGGTACTTTTATGTTGGATATTTTTTTTTTCTTCCGGCAATAATACCTTTTAGTGTTCACTTGTATAAATTAGAAACAATGTACTGAGGTTGAAATAACAATTTTGGTTCGTCGTATTATTTCTCCTTATTATTTTATTCGGTTTTTTTTTAATGAAATAAGTGAAAGGCACTTATTTTAAATGTATGTAATATATGTATTTTAAATGAAAATTTCGTATTTCAAATAAAATAAATGAGAGGTTTATATTTTAAAAAAAATGAATAAAAATGATGACAATAGGAACATTATCTGATGGTTTATCTCAGGATCGAAACTAGAGGGGAGCAGAGGAGGCATGTTCCCTGGTCGCCAGAAGGAAAACGAAGGGGGTGCCAAATGAATTTTGGTTTTTGATTTCTTAAGAAGCTACACTAGTCACACGAAGAAACTCGCAAGCTAATGTTAAATATGGGAGCATTCTTTTCAAATTTCTTGCTTGCATTTTAATATTTTTAAATATTTTTTTTTTCTTAAGATAGCTGAGTTTGATCTTTAACATTGTTAGGTTGTACGTTTTCGATTTTGTTTCAAGTTTTTTTATGAAATGAGGCTACTTAAACTTTCAGAACCGGTTCAAAAAGTGAAAGTAATTTTATATATATATTTAAAAAAAACTGCAACCAAAATTTAAAAAGTAAACATTTATCCTATTAGAAACAACCTCAGCTGTTCCAAAAAATCATTTAAAAATATTAAAGTGCAAGCGAGAAATTTGAAAAGAATGCTCCTATAAGTTTAACATTAGCTTGAGAGTTTCTTCATGTGACTTCCTTTGGATTTCGTTTTCAAAGTTTTAATGAATCAATATTTGACAAAGTTAATTACGTAATTCAGTATTATGTATTTTTCTATTACATATTTTAAATTTGAAATAAGTCAGCGATTAGAATTAAAATTCTCTTCGTAAATTTACTTTGCGGAGACCGGGAGGGGGGGGGGGAGTCGGCAAGATCTATGTTTGCGCCGGGTGCAAAAAAGGCTGGTTTCAACCCTGGTTTATTTCAGGTGCCTGGCTGACATAAAGTACCTACCCAAAAATGTTGTGAATTTGATAAATTTCACTGGGTCAATGGCTATAATGGATAATTGGGTCAAATGGCATAGCAATGATTTCACTAATAAAAATATCTCCATCCATAACATGCCAATGAAACACATTGTGTTGCCTCTCTATAAGTTTAAACGTTAAATTATGATAAAAATGTTACTACTAAATAAGTATAAAAGTAAAAATAGTTTTTTTAATCACTTTTTTATAAACATTAAATGTTTATAAAAATCATCCCTAATTTCAGGACTGTTATTCATGTTGGTTCAAAAAACTTCTGTTACAATACATTAATTTGGCATGACTAATTATGGAAAATTCACCACTTTGACTTGGTAGAAAGCATGAACTACTGAATTTATTAAAATAATTATTTTTTCTCCCTTTTTTTTCAGGTATGACAACAGAAAAGGTAAAAAAAAAACATTTTTGAAACTATGTATTAAGAATTTTTAAATTATTTTTTCGAAGTTTAATTATAATTTACTTAATATTAAATTATCATTTGATAAAAGCAGATTAAAAAAATTATTTCTTTATTATTGTAATTAAAAATTATCTTTATTTTTTATTTATATTTCATTTCTTACCTAATATTTCGTTGCTACAATTTCACATCCAGTTGGCATATTTTAATGACACAATTTGATGCATAATTAACCCTGTTATTTTAACCATAAAGAATATTTGGTGATGTATCACCTGTGACTAACAGAAAAATGCATTAAAATTCATTTATCACTTCATAATTAAGTTCCTAAAAATACTAAAATTTATTGCCAAAAGAAGCACTCAGATGTACATCATTTTTACAATTCTGGAGTATTAGATAACACGAGCCTACTCTTGGTTAGGGATGCACCGAATATTCAGTTAGGCTGAATATCAAACTATCTGGTTAAGCTGAATATCAAAGTATTCGGCCGAACCGAATACTTAAAAAGACCTTTTGAAACACATTTTTAAAAACTTTTCACAATTTCTACTTTTAACTGTCAACTTATAAATATATTTAAAATAATTAGAAACAAGTTCATATTTAAATAAAATAGGATGTTTTTAGATTATTTGTTTGCAGTAACTCAAAAAAATTAACCATGATGAGGATTAAAATGATGATTAATTAGGATTTTCATAGGAATTAATAGTGTACGAATACAAGTTCCTAAATTTTGTTTAGTAAATATATTTCTTGCTTTTTCACAAAAAAGAGTTTCTAAAACAAAATGGAAAATTTTTTGCGGTATATGATAGGTACAAAGACAGATAATTTTTGTTCAGAAAACCATAATCCACTTATTGAGTCATCATAAATACATTATATCTCATCTCACTCGAGGTCAATCTTGAATTTTCGTTTGTTACTTTAACAATAATGAAGACATCATAACTATAGAAACAGATGTCATAAATTCCCGGGGCCGCCATCTTGGAATTTTTTCTTGGAGTGAAAACCCCTTTTCCGCCAAGTAGTAAATGTCGCCAAACACCGGTTTATACGCATGTTAGGCTTAACGAAAATAAAATGTAAATAATAAGTAAAACTCGTTAAAGTGGCAATCACTAAATGTCGTAGAGCGATACGTGCTCATTAACCGGAAAAAAAAATCACTGGATTCCGCAAACTTCTTCTGCCGCGACCACAAAATGCACGAAACTTGTTAAAGTGCCAAACAGTAATCGTCGTATGAGTGCTACACGCTCATTAACCGAAAAAAACATCACTGGATTCAGCAGTTATCGCTGTGTAGCATTCTCAAAATTCAGCATTTCTCGCTGTGTAGCAATCTCAAAATGTAAAAAACTCGAAAGGCAACAAAATATACATAAAATCATCAACATGCTTTAACAGACATCTGCTTTCTTGAAAGCTCAAGCACAAAATACTGTCATAGCATCACCGTCATTTTCAAAAATAGGCTCATGAATACGCATTGGAACACTGTAAACAAACCTCCTTTTTTCGTCAAAATTTCCTCAAATTTATTAATTACTTCAGCAAGAGCGTTTAAACGGACTACAGAAACCATAGTCAATCAAATACATCCAATAAATTTAACATAAAAATAAAAAGACAGAACGATACAACACAATATCAAAACACATCCACAAAATCCTAAGCGAAAATGAGCTTCTCAGGGGTTCCCAGAACACGACACGCCAGAATACACACGTCACACAGGATTCCACAAATCGATAAAGATTGCCTACATAAAATCGCCAAGAAATCTCAAAACATCCAAGATGGCGGCCACCTGGGAATATAAGGCATCTAAGCCTAACTAATAATTAATTAGCTAAGAAATTTAAGTATGCTTATAAACAAAATTAGACAAAAACAGAAATAGTTATGCTACTGTACTATCTAAATATTTATTACATAATGTTAATTATGAAAAAACACTTTTAAAATGCTTTAAATATTTATAAATATAAATTTATTATAACTATATAAATTATGGAATAAATTTATCGCAGGGCATTTTAAAAAAGATATGATACTGCAAAACAGTTTTTTTTGTTTACATTACATTTTCATCGAATTTTAGAATAAAGTTATAATATAGATTCCGAAAAGGCAAATCTCAACACCTTAGAAATTTTAAATCAAAATATCTTACGCATAATTATATTTAAAAAAATAAAAGCACTTTAAACATATTAATATTTAAAAAAATGAAAGGCAAAATATAATACAAAAATAAATAAATATTTGATTCAAATGGTAAATGTTGATTTTTTATTAAAGTACTACTCAAAATCAGATATAGGAAACTGAAAATAGCTGACTATATATATATATATATATATTTATTAAAATTAAAATAGTATATCCCTTTTAGCATTAAGAAAAACTTCATAAAAGAGTTTTAGCCCTAAGCAATGATTTATAAAATTATACATGCTTTCCACTTAGATTAGGGCCTAAATTCTATCAACTGTCAGAAGACTTTAATAAAACAACATTTAAATACAAAAACAGTTATATTAATTTAAAAAGTTGCAGAAATTTGTCTTACCTGTACATACTTAAAATTGTTCTGGTGGACTTTAAAATCTTTCTACAAAAGATTAAGTTTATTATACACATAAAAGGCCCACCTCTAATTATAAAAATGTTTCTGTCATAATTTTATTTTTGAAAGATTACCTTACCATTAATTTTTTAAACATTATTTGCAACGGGCAGTTTGTTTATTTAGGTTAATACAATGTGGCAATTTATTTAAGTATGCAATGTTGTTTCAGTGTTGTTGACAGTTTGTTTATTTGGGTATTTTTTTTTTTATTTTGCACGTTGCATGCTTTATAAATCACTGTTTTCAATCTAATTTTTAAAAATTTCCTAAAGATAAATAAAGATTTCTCATTTAATTTTTTCTTTTTTTTTCTGCATTCATAATTATTAACAAAACAATAAGACTAAAAAGCAATCGAAGAATCAAAATTTAACAAGTTTCAGTTTCGGTCGATACTTAATTTTAAATCATACCAACTGTATCATGTAACTGCTCTGGTGACAATAAATATAATTAATATACGGAAAAAAGAAAACACTTTGTCGTCTTAAAACAACGAACTCTCTATCTTTTAAAAACGCTTTTTTATTATTATTATTTTACTTTCAAAAACTCTTAGTCTCATATGAATATAAACAACAAACCATTTTTGCATCTTTTAAGAACACTTTTTTACTTTAAAAAAGAAAACACTAGAAACTTTTATTATCTAAAAACATCATATCTCCCCTTTCCCTCGCCTTTTTTTTTCATCTTTTAAAATAAAACCAAATAGTGCAATTGCCCTGGTAACAAACAAAATGAAGATATACGCAAGGCTGTCCCATACTTTTTTTTTTTTTTTTTACTTAGCAGCAGACTTTATTTATGCCCCAGACTGAAACATATAAAATGTTTATTTCACATTATATTTGCAATATGGGCATTTAAAAATATTTTCAGCTAAATAATTTTTGTACTTACTCATTGAGTAATATATTGTGTTCTCATAGTTCGTAGTGCAGCATGCTATTTTTGGAAATTGTAATTTAACGAGTAATGTAATTAAAAAAAGACTAGTTTGTAGGGAGCACAAATATTATTTTTGATGTTACTTAAATATACTTACTTTACTGTCTCCTCTTTTGACATAGAAGTGGTACTCACAGATTTTTTAAAAAATTTTCTGAAGTCCAAGGGCACTACACAAATTCCAGTTGCTTGCAGACGATCACAAATGGTAGTCACTTATTATACAATAAAACTACACACCTGTGATTTTCTGAAAGCATTCAAATTTGAAAATATATCCCGGCACCAGCTGATCTGCCAGACGCTTACCTCCACTGGTATACTTTGAATTGACTGATATATACAGTTTCTGGATGTAACGTCAAAAATACTGATGCTTCTTACAAACAAGTTTCTTTTTATTACATTACTCGCAAAATTATATTTTCCAAAAAATAGCATATTACACAACAAACAATGACCTACTATAGTTTCATTACTTCTAATATACTATTTTGACCACTGAATTTATATATATCATGAATTCATAATTCATCTAAACCTTTAATATACACTCAAACATATAGACTCAAAGAATCTCCAACAGAGAGCATTTTATTTTTTGATAATGAATTCCATTTTCAAAAATAGTAAGAATAATAAGTATTGATTTTTGAAAAAATAAATAAATGAATTAAATAGTTCTTTACTTTAATAGATAAATAGGTACATTTAAACTTATGACCTATGCTGTAAGATAAATCTGTAGTCATACTTGCAAAAGAAATGCACCTAAATAACAATTTAAACAAAATTTTATAAATATGCATTTCAAATAGAGAATCTCCTATTATTTTGGTAGCAATACTTTTTTAATAAATGAAAATAATTGCTAACAAGACATGCAGATTTAACTTAAAATACATTGAATATGCATTTATAACTGCTTATCGAATTGGAATGGTAATGTGTACAAATTCCTCAAAACGGGCACATAGAAAAGATACACATAGTCTGAATATCTCTCAATTGATTTCAACTTCATACAAAGTTATAAATTTTCATAAAAGTTTCAGCATTAATCTTAACAACAAAAGAAAAATAGCACATCTGCAGGTGAAAAGCATTAAAATAAAAAATAGATTAGCTTTATAGAAACTTTGTTTACACGCTCGCTTAAACATGCATAATCAAATACCTACTATTAACAAAACTGGATTGAAGTTTGCCTGTAACTAATTTTCCATTTAAATATCAATGGGCTACAGTAAACAATATCCTTCTTAACAATTACAATTATTTTAAGTGAGTAAAGGGAAATTTAAATCTAAATTGATCAGAAATACCCTATCAAGTAACCAAATATAATCAATGAAGCAAGTAATTCATTTTAAGAAACAAGCATTCTTAAAAAATACTTTTAATCTTTGTATACTATTAACGTTCAATAAAAATAAAATAATTTTGAGAACTGGACATATCTTCATCCTTATATCCGCAACAAAATCCTTAAACAAACTATATAATTAGTATTCTAATATTAATAAAATGTATCTGAATGGTTACCAAATATAGCGAAAATATATCCTATCAAAAGTAACAACAATTTTTTAAACAATCTATCATATACCCACAATTTATTAAATTAAAAGACAATAATAAAAGATGATATCTGTCCAACATGTCAATAAAACTTACCATTTTGCTTCAATCACAAAAAATAGATTCCTCTTTGACGTAAAAACAGAATAATTTTAAATAAATAAAACGATATAAAATATAAATATCATTTAATACATTGACAACACCGCCATTATTATCAAATATCTTTATTTTAATTGGCTGCGCTTGGGTAAGCCGTGCTTAGGATTGATCACGAATCAAACCTACAAAATCGCGTTCTAACGACCTAAAACCTTGTGTTTAGGTAAAAGGTTAGGTAAGTTAGACCTTGAGTAGACCAGTGAAAACGCAGCTTTAGCTATACGACCAACAGGAACCAAAGAAATTTAAGGAAATGTGAAAAAAAGATAGGACGTCTTTGCAGAAGAGAATAATAATTTTAAGTGCTAAGCCGGTCCCAAATGGTTACAATGAAAACAGCCATGATAGCACAAGACCCCTTAAGACCCAAGATCGTTGGAATTACTTTCAAATTTTCCTATTTAAAAGAACTGGTTCCATTATAAGTCTTTACAAATCAAGATTTCCCATAGTGCAACAGCAATCTCCGGAAGCATCTCTCTATTCTAAATAAAAGTAGCTTACGCTGTTACCGCCGCCATCGTCGCCGGTTTTGATTTTTTTGTGACCGGAGGTCTTTCTCCGTTAATATTAAGAAAAATATTGCATACAAAAATATGAAAATCGGCGGTATATAGTGAAATGTTTGATAAACACGCTGATGCAGACAGTTTTCAAATCGAAGAATTATTTTAAGAGATATTTAATGCTAAAGTTGGACAAAATCGTTCCATTAAAAAAGTTTTATAGGAGCAAAACTATACAAGGGAATTAATTCATTTTTAGATCATTTTATACGTTAGAATTTCCCGGTGTGCAGACTGCCTTCACTTTTTTATTTTGACTCATTTTTTGAGGTTTTATATATATTTTAAATTCAAACTTTCAGCATTTCGAGAGATATTTTTACTTATTTTAGAAAATGGTATTAATTTAAGCTGTTGCCAACTGTATAAACAGCGCAAACAATAATGTTTGCTTCAAATTAAAAATTTATTTACACGTGATTATTATTAACAGAAAAAAAAACTTTCAAATTAGAATTAAATAATTACGTATGAAAAGCAGGAACTTATTGAAAATTAGTTCATAAAAACTATATTTACACGTGAATTTTAAAAGAGAAAGGATAAGGTAAAATAATAAATTCATTAACACGCGTTAGAAGTCTTAAATAGGTTGGTTGGTTGGTTGGTTGTATTTATGACGGCCAATTACCTGCACGAGGGATATAGGCCCAGGGGGGCGTGCCCTTCGTGGGGGTCTTTCTAAGGGAACCTAACCCGTATTAACGCTTGGAAATCCAAGGTTCGAAGAAAACCACGAAAACTCCAAACGATTAGGCCGACGGGCGTGATTGGGATCGAACCCAGCACCTCCCGTCTACCAGCTTCGAGAGCAGAACCTCTCAGCCACTGGTGGGGCCAAGTCTTAAATAGGAGAAGTTACGTCACATTTACGTCACATTACACTTTACGTAAAATGAACAAAAAGTAATATTGCAAAACAGTTTAAATTTAAAAATTGCGCGAGACATTAATTTGATATTTTGAGATTATATTAATAAGATTAATATTAATTTAATTGAATGCGTTTAGACTGATTTCGAGCAACTATTTAGTAATTTAATAAAAATAGAAAAGATTACAAGCTGAAAATGAAGTGTCATCAACAAAAAATATGATTTGAAAGAGAAAAATCTCTGAAGCAGAAAATAAAGAAATTGCTTAAATGGTTTAGTTAAGATTCGTTAACCTTCTGTATCGTTTCCGTCAAAAGAAGGCACTGCATGGTATTTGTAAAACATATTTGCATTTTGATGATTTGCTTATTTTGAAGCATATATATTTTATATATTAGCTTATTTTGAAATGTTTAGCTGATTTTATTTAATAAAAAACGAAAAAAGCCATTGTATCTTTTAACAGCAGTTGATTTTTCCTTAAAATTCCCCAATCAAAGAGAAATGAATAGAAACCCTTTTATAGGGAGATCGCCACTGTTTTTTAAATTAGAATTCGAACTTCCAAAATCTTTTTAAAGACGATCAAATTAGCGTGCTTTTAGAGACTGCGGTGTCTGTACGGGATTTGGCAAGCGTAGCTCGTAGGGGACCCAACCCTCTAGTTTTTTAGAAATAAAACCAATTAATTAAATAATAATTAATATCTCAGCTTGTAATTAAAATAGAAGATTGAAATTGACATTGATGAAATCAGCGAAAAATTTTACGTCCGGATGTAAAAAAAAATAATCAAAAAATTTGATAATTTAAAAGTTTAAAATTCGTTTTAAAAAATCCTAGTGCGAAAAACCACGTGATCTGCTTAAATTGCTCGGGTGCCAATACGTCTGCAGATAATGATGACACCCGTTTTTAATCTGTGGATTAGATCTTTTTTTGCAATTTGATAAAAAATCCATACTTTTGTTGAAGTATGAGTGCCTTTCCGATCTTGTAATTGGGGTTTTTTAATAATGTCCGTTAATTATGACTTTTTCAAAATTTTATGATATGTCGTTTGACGTGAGGTGTTCTGCTATAAGTATGCAAAATTTCAAGTCTCCAACATATATAGTTTCTGAGAACGGGCTGTGGGACAGACGGACAGGCAGGAGACGAATAGGGTTTCGTCGGATGAACGAAACCCTAAAAAAAATCATATCTTATGAACATAAACCAATGGAATTTAAATCTTGAAACTTGACATGCTTATAGTATAACTAAAATTAGTAAACAATTATTAAGGAATTTTTCAAAAGTTAACCCCTAAGAGGGGGGAGGGGGGCTGCGCCCAAGCATTCTTCATTTTTGAAAGATATAGCATAAAAAGTCCTTCCGGCCAGTGCCGGGAGGAAGAGGTAGCTTTCATAATCCTTATTTTAAAAAAGCCAAATTATATCATTCAAGCACACGAAGCTCAATTTAGTGGAAACCGAATATAGGAGATTCAATACTAATTTTTATCAATATAATGAATGAGAATTTCGCGAAATTAGTCAGCTTTATCCAAGCTGCTTTTCTTTAAAGTAACATATATTTGGCTGCCAAATTTGGCAATTTCTTAAAGTGCCTATCATTTTAAGACAACATGGTGGATGAGGCTAAGCAGTGAACTTGGTCGAGACCTTAGTAATTGCTGTGCACATGCTCACTCACATCGGAATCGGTTGATATATACGAGTGCTGTCGCATGCAAAAAATCAGATTTTTCAAAATGTCACCCACAATAGAAATGGAAACTGCTATATCTGAGCCATTTTAGGTAGCTTCCTTTACAAAAAAGCTACCTATTGCAGCCGTTCGGAGGAAAGAGATTTCAAAAAATTTTAGTATATTTTCATCGATCATGACCCCCAGACCCCGAAACCACCCTCCGTTCAAAATTTATATATATATATATACATATATATATATATATATATCTGACCAATGTCACACTGTAACTCCCATAATTATGAACCGATTTCGATGTAATTCGGTGTGTACATAGTACATACCAATGTCTCGACCGAGTTTGTTGGCCAGCTTCATCCGCCGTTTTGTTTCAAAATGGCGGCCATTTAAAATTTTTAAAAAATTTTTAAACTTGAAATGTGGTACCAAAAAATTAAAAATGGAAAAATATTTTTTCTTATGTATTTGACCTTTATACAAAGATTCCGGAGCAGTTTTTGTTTCGTCTATATCTTAAAAAATGGCTGAGTTATAGCATTTTGAATTTCTAGCGTGGCTGACATTTTGAAACGTCCTGAATTTTGTCACGCGATAAAAGGCGTATTTATGAACCGATTTGGATGTAATTCAGTGTGTACATAGTACATACAAATCTCTCGACCGAGTTCGTTGGCCATCTTCATCCGCTGTTTTGTTTCAAAGTGGCGGCCATTTAAACTTTTTAAAAAATTTTAAAACTTGAAATATGGTACCAAAAAATTAAAACTGGAAAAATATTTTTTTCTTATGTATTTGACCTTTATACAAAGATGACAAACAAAAAATGCTCCTGAATCCTTATATCAAGGTCAAATACTTAAGAAAGAAACCTTTTTCAATTTCTAATTTTTTTGTACCTCACTTTAAATATATATAATTTTTTTAATTTAATGGCTGCCATTTTGAAACAAGATGGCTGATGAATCTGGCCAACGAACTTGGTCGAGGTATTGATGTATACTATCCACATGCCTTCTTACATCGAAATAGGCGAATACGTGTGTTATCGCGTGACAAATACAAGATCGTTTCAAAATGTTAGCTATGCTAGAAATTCAAAGTGCTATAATTCAAACATTTTTTAAGATATAAACAAAAGAACAAATTTTCAGAAACAAAAACTGCTCCGGAATCTTTGTATCAAGGCCAAACACATAAAAAAATCTTTTTCATTTTCCAATTTTTTAATACCTCATTTTAAATTTTAAATTTAATTTTTTTAAATGGCCGCCATTTTGAAACAAGATGGCGGATGAAGCCGGCCAACGAACTCGGTCGAGATATTTGTATGTACTATGTACACACCAAGGTACATCCAAGTCGGTGCATAAATACGCCTGTTATTACGTGAGAAAAATCAGGACGTTTCAAAATGTCAGCCACACTAGAAATTCAAAATGCTCTAACTCAGCCATTTCTTAAGATATAGACGAAACAAAAACTGCTCCCGAATCTTTTTATCAAGGTCAAACACATAAGAAGAAAATATTTTTTCAATTTTTAATTTTTTGGTACCACATTTCAAACTTAAATTTTTCTTAAAAATTTAAATGGCCACCATTTTAAACAAGATGGCGGATGAAGCTGACCAACGAACCCGGTCGAGACATTGGTATGAACTATGTATAAACGAAGTTACATCCAAATCGGTTCATAAATACGACTTTTATCGCGTGACAAAATTCAGGACGTTTCAAAATGTCAGCCACGCTAGAAATTCAAAATGCTATAACTCAGCCATTTTTTAAGCTATAGACGAAACAAAAACTGCTCCGAAGTCTTTGTATAAAGGTCAAATACATAAGAAAAAAATATTTTTCCAGTTTTAATTTTTTGGTACCATATTTCAAGTTTTAAAATTTTTTAAAAAGTTTAAATGGCCGCCATTTTGAAACAAAACGGCGGATGAAGATGGCCAACGAACTCGGTCGAGAGATTTGTATGTACTATGTACACACTGAATTACATCCAAATCGGTTCATAAATACGCCTTTTATCGCGTGACAAAATTCAGGACGTTTCAAAATGTCAGCCACGCTAGAAATTCAAAATGCTATAACTCAGCCATTTTTTAAGATATAGACGAAACAAAAACTGCTCCGGAATCTTTGTATAAAGGTCAAATACATAAGAAAAAAATATTTTTCCATTTTTAATTTTTTGGTACCACATTTCAAGTTTAAAAATTTTTTAAAAATTTTAAATGGCCGCCATTTTGAAACAAAACGGCGGATGAAGCTGGCCAACGAACTTGGTCGAGACATTGGTATGTACTATGTACACACCGAATTACATCGAAATCGGTTCATAATTATGGGAGTTACAGTGTGACATTGGTCAGATATATATATATATATATATATATATATATATATCAATTTTGAACGGAGGGTGGTTTCGGGGTCTGGGGGTCATGATCGATGAAAATATACCAAAATTTTTTGAAATCGCTTTCCTCCGAACGGCTGCAATAGGTAGATTTTTTGTAAAGAAAGCTACCTAATACTACTTAATAGCTTAGCAGTTTTGCTCGTACCTCACAACGCCGGCGTATTTTCGCCCAGCGTGATTTGCCCGTTCTACATATGGGGATTGCATATGGTATTGCATTAAAAAATTATAGATATTTTTTCTATATTTTAGGGAATTTTAATGAAAGCATGTTTTTTATTTTTTCATTTATATTATTTAACAAATAGCATCATAAAAGACTAATGTCCATTTACCCTTTGATAACATTATACTCGGGAAAAAAAATAGCATTTCATTGAATAGAGAAATGTAAACAAATCACTGTAGCCAAATTATAAGTGACGTAGTATATTTAAAGATAGGTTGATACATCGTATAAAACATACAAGAAAAATGGGGTTTTAGAAATTAAAATATTTTAATTTAAAAAATAATTTCACATCTTGGATATTTTATTTTTACTTAAAACTTAGTAGGATCTATTAACAATTGCAATAATATAGAGTCGAATCTCATGCATATGTAAAAATAAAATATGAGGTAATAAAAAAAAATCATTAAAGTTTATCATTTACATTAATTTTCCATGACCTGATTGAGTTCTCCCACCACAATTTTATTGCAGCAGTGGGATTAATTTAATTTTAGACTGTTCAGATTAATGAATTTAACCATTCATTTACTACAAAAAAAGAAAGGTAAAACAAAAAATAGATATTTAAATGAATGGTCAAGTGCGAATATTACTCGTGTACGGAGGGTTCCGTGCAATAAGTATATGAATTAGTAATTGTATTATTAAAAAAAGCCGTTACTAAAAGAATACCAAGACTTTGTAAAAAAACTATACAAAGTAGGGTTGGTTATAACAATATGTATACTAGAAAAATGTAAATGGATATACCATGAAAGTTCAAAGAGATATGGAACCTAAATAATATCAAAATTGCTATATTGTATAACTCATATTTACTTACTTCTATCTTTACAAGAAGAAAATATTGGATTCGTAAAAATTTTCGAATTGCTGTTTTCGACGGATTTATACGTTTTAAAGGACAGAGATCATTAAAAACATGTTTTCCAAAATGTCTGTCTGGAAGTCTGTCTGTCTCTGTGTGACACAAAATTTGTGGGCGCTCTATCTTAAGAACTATAGAACGGAACTTAATAAAACTTTAGATTCAGTTTGTTCCTGATATAAGTTGGTGCTGATTACTTTGAGGTGTAAACCGCCCAACAGCTGGCGCTGCTATGCTGCATTATTCATGATTTCCACAATAGCTATATCTCAAGAACTAAAGTACGGATTTTCAGAACCCTTCAGATTCAGTTAGTCCTTGATATAATTCGGTACTGATAACCTTTTGGTGTAAATCGCCCAATAGGTGGAGCTGTTATGCAGCATTATTCATGATTATCGCAATAGCTCTATCTCAGGAACTAACGCACGAATTTTCATCAACCTTCAGTTTCAGTTAGCCCCTGATATAAATAAGTGCTGTTTAGTTTTTGGTGTGAATCGCCCAACAGGTGGCGCTACTATGCTGCAATTTTCACGATTTCCGCAATAGCTGTATCTCAAGAACCAATGCATGAATTTTCATCAAACTTTAGATTCAGTTAGTCCTTGATATAAATTGATCCTGATAAGTTTTTGGTGTAAATTGCCCAAGAGGTGCTACTGCTATGCGGAACTTTTCACGATTTCCGCAATAGCTCTATCTCAAAAACTAATGCACGGATTTTCATCAAACTTCAAATTCAATTAGAAGTTCACATAACTTGTCCCTGATTGGATTTTGGTATAAATCACCTAACCAGTGGCGCTGCTGTGCTGCATTTAGCATTTATCAGGAAGTATTAACATGTATGAGGTAAAAGATAGTTTAGGGATCGATACATCCGACGAGTTTAATGTTATCTTAATTTGTTTATAATGAACTTAATTTGATACTGACAATAAAAGCAGTGCATATTTAAACTTCATTTGGCATTTCATAAAACTAAATTCAGCATAGTTATAACCTTTCTTTCTACAGTGCAGCTAAGACAAATCATTCGTTCAAAGTTTACATTTAGCACTGTGCTAAGCGCGCTTTGAAAGGGTGTCACAAATTTGCAACGCCGCCTTGGTCCGTGGCGCGTTTTTCCAGATAGTTTTTTAATTAACTTTTAAAATCACTCGAGGCGTATTGAAAGATATATTCAATGCAAAATAGCCGCAAATCCATAGTATTTATGTAATTCATTCTAATTAGTCTCGGGACTCTTAAAATTGGAAAAAATGAAAAAAAGAGACCAATTTCAACATTTAATATCTTAAAATGTATATGATCTTAAAACACAATTTTAACTGAGATGAAAGATTTAAGTACGTTCTTTCATTTTATGTATTTGTAAGATGTGATGTCGGGATCGCAGATTAAACACCAGAAAGAGAAATTAAAATTACTATTAATATACTGCTGAGAGTATCTGGTAACTAAAATGCCGTTCCGTCATCACATATGGCTATGATCGTAAAATAACATGTCTGAAAAAACATTATTTGGCAACCAAAAAATTTTAAGATTAAAAGTTAAATATAATCAGAATCATCAAATGAGAAAGATGCTGCCATTAATAAAATCCGATTCGGAAGTTGAAAAATAAAATAAAATCAGACTCACTCATTTGAGAAGTAAAACATGAATTTCAATTAAATTTGTATTCTCTTTAATTCACAGAGCAGATAAACGCAAAACTTGGCCAAGTAAATACATACACGAAATGATATTTTCAGCTATTTATATGTTTAATGAATGATATTAGTAATATAAATAAAGTTCACTAATGTTAGTGTATAGATCTTATGTGTACTTTTAAGCTATAGTTTATTTTAGTTAAATGAAAGTGAAGATTTAATATTAAAACTCAGGCGGGAAGTACTGTTCTAGCTGCACTATCAAAAGATGGTAGTAGATGACAGTAGAAGACGCAAACCGCGGATTCCACGACGTACAAATTCTCGTTGTTAGTCCATGATTATCGGAAATGCTTTTAATAGTCGATGGAAATATTATGAAAAATCAGCAGGAAAGTTGAGAACGGCACATCTCCCAAAACGATGTTTCTAAAATCAACAATTCAGATGAAAACTGCCGGAATTTCTTTGCATTAATAAATATGACGTAGAAGGAAAATTTACACGAGACTGGAGAAATTTGGCCCACCCAGAATTTAGCTAGAATTCATCTGTGAGCAGAGACATATTCGTTTTCCAACTCAGAATTCTACAACAATATTATTGAAGTTTTTTTTTGAGTGCATAAAAACTGGAAGAAAAATTATGATATAGTTCATATCAGAAAATTATCGCAGGCTTCCTTTTTTTGTGTTCTCGCACCGGATCTCCCCAGACTACACTTGGCCAGGGCCAGAGCCCCAGCCACCCTCTTCCTTGAGCTGTTACATTATTGCAAGTGAAGTTGACAAAAAGCAGATGGCCCAAAAAAATCGTTGCACTGACGCTAAAATCAAATTAGCCAATCAACATCCAGCACGTCCGCATTTACGCCTGTTCATCAACTACGATCGCGCACTTACCTCCGCGAACCAAATAATCAGACCTAAACTATCTCGCGAATTAAACCATCGATAACGATTTTCATCGCAATCGTATTTGCATTCCTCTCACATTCCAGAGTACGCTGGATATCAATATAGCGGCTAGAACACACGGTATGGAAACCGGCTATCTCTGTAATACTTAAAAAAGGCGCTAAAATATTTTATCCCTTAAATATGCAACGATACTGCTATAATATACAGATCGCTGCGACATCTGCAGGATATTTTCTACAACTGCAAGGTATTGCTAGTCTATACAACGTAATACTAGTAATACGAAAATCCCGCAGATGTCGCTGCGATCGACACTTGGCATTTTAGTAGTATCGTCGCAAATTTAAGGGATAAAATTTTTTAGCACTGTTTGGATAGCATATTTCCACACTAGGCATTCTAGACGCTGTAATATCACCTCAGATCAAAGAACTAACTTCTTTCCTGTGTCTGAGGATATCACTGACTGGTAAGAATTCAAGATGGAGGACAAAGTGACGTCACGATATTGTTTTCATCCCGAGAAGAAACTAGAAAGATGGCGATTTGCGGCGGGAAAAAAGGGAGATCGCTGGACTTTTAAAACTGACAGGCGAGATTAAATTGTAATACGGATATCTCGCTAAATTACGGTTTAAAATTAATGAAATTTTGGCAATCGCTTAGAATTAAGTAGTAGCATCCAATAAGAATGGTTTGGGAATAATAATTAATATATAACTTTTTTAATTTAGATTTTCGGAAGTTAGCCATTATTAGAAATGTATTGAAAGCTACTTTAACGTAAGATATTCCTTAATGTTTATATTATACAAGATCTTTACATTATTAGAACAATATTTAAACGTTATTAAAATGATATTTAATTACATATTATAATGTCTATTTCTGTAAATAATTATTAATTATGAATTTACTAACGGAATATAAATTATTTAAAATTATTTTTTATTTATTTAATTAATACGTTTTTAAAAGCTGTTTTTGGAATATAAATAGGAAAATAATGCAGAAGATAAATTAATAAACCTAAATAGGGAAAATGTAACAGTATTTTAAAAATTGCAAGATGCAGAATTAGCATTTACAGGGTGCTCCAAATTGTCAGACATTTGACAAGCAGAAAATTGATATAACAGCTTACGCGCACGATTAGAAAATAAATATTGCAACTATGCCTACTTATGCTTCAGATTATAATAATTACCCTGAACCTAAATAAATTTATATTTAAAGCATTTTTATATTTTTAATACAAAGTTGTATTTAACTATACAAAATTTTGAATATTTCAACAACATAATCATTTAAGAAAATATTTTTTTGAACAATAAAAAGGAAATTTTAGGTTCAGTTTATATAGTTTAACATGAAACGTATGTTTAGAAAATTTCATGAAAAAATATTAAAAAGTTTTTGAGATATCGTGCGCGTTATGCCCAAAAAAGTCATTTGGAGAAAAATGACTTAAAAGTTTCGAAAATGCCGCTTCAGCTGTTGAGCCGGTATAATTCTAAAAGCCATAACTTCTGTTGTAATGAGAATTAGAAGGAAACAATTATATTAAAATGTTCAGAAAAGATACAAGATTAACACCTAAAAAATTTAAAATTTTTTTGAAGCTTTAACCCTCTTGCTGCGCAACCCGAGTTTTTCTCGGGCACGCATTTTTTCGTTTGATTAATCATCCGTGATTATTCCCACCAGTTATTTTTTTTTTTTTTTTTTTTTTTTTTTTTTTGTAAATTTTGCCTTATTTAATTGAACATTTTCCCGATTAAATTACACAAAAATTTTTGTTTTGAAAAACCGGTGGCAAAAGAAGTATTTTAATTAGTCTGAAGCTTTTTTAATAAAACAATTACGCAGCGAGAGGGTTAAGAGTCCTGAGACCTCTTGAATTAGTCAGTATTTAACAATTTGACGTTTATTGCTTTTATACTGTTACTGGCTATTGCATTACACATATATTTCATTCAAAGTTGCTAACTAGGCTTTAAAAGCCGATGATACATAGAGTACGCCGCCCCAGTCATTATGTATGTCCAAACCGTCCATATCTTTAAGGGTTAATATCTCGGATAATTACTGACGATTTTTTTCAAAAATCATGATGCTTTTATACTTTTGCCACGATAGGTACCTCCAGCGCTGCTCAACACTTTTGCTGAATGCCTGTAAATCAGAATTTGTGTGTAACGGAACAATGCGATTTTCTCAAAAACTATGTGACCTAGGGTAATCGCTATAATTTTCCTGCAAGGTTTAAATTAACGTCTACTACCTCCAATTTTTTCATAATTTTAGATTCAGTAGATTCGGAATTAGATGGGGGAGGACATAATTTTGCGCTACATTTTCGACGTTATCTTTGAAAATGTATTACCTAAAATTAAAAGAAATGTATTTTCAAATTCAGCGTTAAGAAAGCTTTCACACGATATACAAAGAAAATATTTTTTTTTCTAGTAACTTAATTTGCCCCTCTATATTTTTGCTAAATATATTTATAAGTGTTTAATAATCTGAAAATATGTGGGTCAATAGTCTTTATTACTTCCACCAATTTGAACTTTCCACGTTCCATAGTTTACGAATAAAATGGCTGTGACAGACAGACTCAGGAGTGATCTTATAATGGTTCCGTTTTTACTTTTTAAGTACGGAACCCTAAAAAAGACCCAGTTTAATTACCGTTTAGGTTCAGATTATAATAAAATAAAATAAGTAAAACTAGAGAACTGAAACATAAAGTAAAATTTTATGGATCCTTTAAGATTCACAATTTTTATTTTTACCTTGAAAGGTTGGAAAATAAGCATATTTTGTATTAAATACATAGAATATGTTTTATTGCTTAAAAACCTTTTGTGGGAAAATAATAATAAAAGGGTTAGAGTCCTCGTTTTTGAATAGCCAAATGAAATCACTGTTATTAGTATGGTTTCATTAACTTTTGATACAAGGTGACCATTAATGGCATATTTACCTTAGACCTGAAAATAATTATAAAAAAAGGGGGGTGGTATGTGTACCAGTAATGGACACCCTTGACCCCTTAACGGTCGCATTAAATTACGGTTTAAACATTCAAATTGCTTATTGTCACCACTTTTTTGACAAAGAGATATTAACTTTATTTAATGGCAGTTAATATGATACCATAATAAAGCCAATTACACCATTTTATAAAACTGGTGGGATTCAAACAATCTGAATATCACGGGAGCGAGAATTAAGGGGTTAAAAAGAATTTCTTTAAAAAGAATTTAATTAATAGTCATAATTGTTATATTCCAGTTTTCAATATTATATTAATCTATCAACAAAACAATATTTAACCATCCTCATAGTCTCATTTCTCAATATTAATCAAAAATTTATTATAAATAACAAAAATATATCAAAACAAATCACCCATAATTCCAGTAATGGACGCCCCACAAAAAATATATAATTGTTTTTAGGATTGTATTTAGAACCAGTATTTAATGAAAGCATCCTGAAATAAAATAACCATTTTCAAATAAATTTAACAATTAGAATATCAATAATTAAATATTTGTCAGAATTATTCGCTGTTTAAATTAATTATTGTGATTATAACAAGATCAATATTTTAATTATTTTTAGATAGATGGTTTAAGGTATTAAATGTCAGGCAAGAGGAATAATATGTAAAAAATCTTAAAGTTTTGGGATATTAGTGCATAGATTCGTATATTTCTCACTATTTTTAGCAGTTAAACTCCTCTAAACTACTTGATATATTACCTGTAGGAAATAGTATTACAAATATGAAAGTAATAATACTGCTAGGTTAAATGTTTTAAATACTAAATAAAGTAATTTTAAAATAAAACTGAACTGATATTTGAGGGCACAAAAATGCAGTTTTACTATGTTTCATTACTACTATTCCAGTAGCAGAAAATTCTCAAAGTGTCTGCGAATGCGACAGATATTTCTGGGGCGAAAAGAATCTGCAGGTAAATTATTTTACAATTGAAGCATTAATTAATCAATCACTTGTCTGTAGCCTTAAGCTTCTGTATTAAATAATAAAGAGGTAAATACAGGGTGTTTATAAAGTCCCGGACCCATTTTGATGTTTAATAACTCATAAAATAATATAGATTAAAATTAATAACATAAATGGTTAGATAGACTCAAAAAGTTTCATGACCCTTGTCAATAAACTTCCACGTGTGCCCCCTTCGTCGCACGGAGAATATCAAGTCGATATTCAATTTCACGCCAGGTAGCGGCAAGCATGTCGGCATCCACAGAGGCTATTGCGGTTGTAATTCTGGCTTTTAAGTCATCAATGTTCGACACTCTCCTCCTGTAAACATTGTCCTTTACAAATCCCCAAAGGAAAAAGTCCAGCGGCGTTATATCAGGTGATCTGGGTGGCCAAGGAATTGGACCTCCTCGCCCAATCCATCTTCCTGGGAAATGGTCATTCCAAGAAGTACGAACGATGGTACCCCAATGAGATGGTGCACCATCTTGTTGCAAAATGACATGTGGCTGAAGCTCTTCTAGTTGTGGAAATACGAAGTTTTCCGAGATGTCTAAGTATACGACTGATGAGACCGTCTCTTCTGTAAAAAAAGAAAGGCCCAATGACTCGGTCGTGCATTAGTCCACACTACACATTAATCTTTGGGGAATCCCTTACTGCCTTACGGTATTCATGGGAGTTTTCAGATCCCCATATGCGCACATTATGGCGATTAACAATGCCAGAAATATGAAAGGATGCTTCGTCGGAGAACATTATGCGCTTCAGAAAATCAGCATCATCTTCTATTCTCCTTAGCATATCTGTTGCAAAGGCAATCCTCCTAGGCCTATCGTCCGGTTCCAAAACTTGAACAATTTGAACTTTATATGCATGCAGTCTTAATTTTTTCTTAATAACCTTGTACACCGTCGAAATCGGCATATCCAATTCTCTTCCCGCTGATCTCACAGATCTTCTAGGATTGTGTAAAAATGTCTCTCTGACACGCTCAACATCAAAATCACTTGTGCAGGGACGTCCGGAACGTTTTTTATCTGCGATACTTCCAGTTTCTAGAAAATTCTTTCTCCACCGCAAGATGCTGCTTTTTGATGGGGGATCTTTTTGGTAAATTCTTCTGCAATTTCTCTGTGCTTGCACTATCGATTTTGTTTCTATGAACCACCTTAAAATCTGTGCTTTCTCATGTGGTGTATGCATTCTCCTTAATATCCGCTTGAATAAAACATCACATACAAAAGTAACATAGAACAAATACATCAAAAGTAAACATAACATTGCAATAGTTGCAAAAAACAAAAGAGAGAAAAATGCAATTAATAAGCAGACGATATTTAGAAAAGTACAGATATTTAGACTGGAAAATGAAATTATCTGAAATTAACCACACGCGCAGACGATATTTACAAAAGTAAAGATATTCGAACCTGAAAAGGAAAATATATGAGTTATTCCATCAATAAATGCCATAAGTTTGTTTATATCCTCATTATTTATGAGTTATTAAACATCAAAATGGGTCCGGGACTTTATAAACACCCTGTATGTAAAGCGAAATAAAGGTTCTATGAAAAAAGAATCTGCAAAAGCGAAAAGAAAGTCTGTGTTATTCGTCTTTCGTCTTCAACTTTCTGCTACTGGGATTACTATAAATTTAATTAATATTACAATTTTAGGGGGATGACAGATGAGTAAGCAAATATTTAAGACAAGAAATAGATTTTAACAAATTCTGTAACTTAATTGTTTTTATTTAATTGGGGAGAGATTGGGACTTATGACATCTTCTTTCTCCTATGCCTTTAAACAATATTACCTGCTTCCTGATTTATTTTATTGATTGCTGGATTATAAAATATGCAAGCCAGAGCTATGATAAGTTCATTTGAAAATTACGTTTGATTACTTAGGTTTTCAATAATTAAGTCAAAAGATTTTATGCACTATGAACATTACAGAAATTGCATTTTTAGCAATGTATACATGGAGTGTCAATTCCTGGAAATTGAATAATTAAGCATTTCAGTAATGGACACGAATCTTAAAACCTTAAAAATAGATGAAATTTTCTAAATGAAGATTAGTATATAAAATTCAAAATTTTCTATTGCTACCAAAGCATGCAAAGAATAACTATGAAAACGTGCAAAGAATAACTATGAAAGCATGCAAATTTTGCAAGAAAATAAAGAATAAATTTATTTAGTGAAGCCAGATCCTCATAGCATACATGGTCACAGTGACGTCATTGTGACGTCACTGTAAGTCACTGTGGTCACGTCGCAACTGCGACCGAAATGCCACCACTCAGTGATGTCACATTGTGACTGATATGTGAACTTCTTAGAAAACTTTAAAAAATTACAAAAATTCTTCAAAACATGTTATTTACTGTAAAAAATATTTTTCTGGCAATTAAAAAAAAATTGTGACGTCAGTGTTATCTCACTACATGTAACGTACGTCTCATTATGTGAAAAAAAAAACCCTCCCATATTGTAAACTCACAGTGTGACAAAACATATGTTAAGATTAAAACGTTTTCACTTCAAACAATAAAAATAATTCAGTGTTTGTTTCCGGCTAATATTTCACAACGAAATTAAAAACTTCAGCAAAAATGCACATAAATAAAATACAAATTTAATAGACATGTAATCAAACTGCTCGCTTAGACTACTAAAACTATTTGAATCTAAAAAAACTGCTGTAGGTAGTAAAATATTTGGCGATTCTTTCGACTATTAACTCTTGGAATGTTGCTAATATGAAAGTATCGCTATTGAATTTTAAAACTTTATTGGAATACATAATTGATATATTTCATATAAAAATGTTTTTTGGTGTTATTAGTGGTCAATCTAAAAAATGTATTAAGTGTAAATACATATTAGATATTTCAATAATAAGAAAATGTTTTCCTCCTGTATTCTATTATCCGGGAAGTTGGTTTGTTATTTATAAATTATTCTTATCAGCGGAAATGGCAGAAATTAATACACAGGTGAAGAATGCAAAGATTTGTTTGTGTGTAGGTATGGGAAGGGACGGAGTTTTGTAATAAAGCAATGCTTTATTATAATAAATAAAAACACTTCCATATTTTCAGTAATAAATTTTTCTGCTAGTGTTTAATTATTTTAAGTAATTCTTAAAAAAAATTTTTTTTTGCTCCTTGTGTCACACTTTTGAAATAAATTTAACTTTTTCCGAATATAAAATAAAATATACAAAATGTATGCAAAACGCATGGCATAATTAATTATTCATATTTATATAATTTTTTTTTGTTTCCAGAAATTCATTTCGAAAAATACTGTTATTTTACAAGCTGTTTTACTCTAGAGTAAATTAAAATAGAAGAAAGAGTAATGAGAGCCTGATTCTCCCCCCTCCCCCACTAAAAACATTATTTCGCCAGTTATTTTATTTCTTTTTTTATGCACATATTTACGTTTACTACGTATAATATAAACTTTACTTTTCTATTTTCAAAAGATCTTGCATTATTGCATATTAAAATGAATTTTAAATACTCTAAAAATGTAAACATTGTTTACTTTGTCATACTTCCCGTATTACTATAATTATTGTCATATTTGGCAAAAAAGTAGCTTTACAAAACTTAAAACATGAACTATTTTGAAACATACCGAAAAAAAGTTAAATGCATCAAAAAATTCTTGAAACAAGAAATTTGAATTGGAACTATGCTTATAAAAATATTACGTCATATAAATGTATAAGAACGGAAAAGACATCTGTTTTTTGCTTTGATAAAAAAAGAGCGCTAAACCGCAGACGATAAAAACAATTAAAGACAACATATTGCGTTTAATCTTTGGAATAGACGGAAGGAGTTTTCTTGCTGGACAATAGTAAGTGTTGTGAACGTGCAGTCTGTCAGATATAAACATTTAACCTAAAAAATTCCTAGGAATAATCAATCCAAGAACTTTAGACAAAAATATCTGTTCGAGATAAGTACACTAGCTTTGGTGTGGTTTAAAATGATTCCCATCATTGCTTTTGTATTTATTATTGGAGATATTTTCAACTTCCAAAATTCGTTCTTTCTAAAACATGGATTACATCGGAATTTAAAGAACGGCGTCAAGGAAAGAAAAAGGTATGAAAAAATATTTTATTTCAGAGTTTGCTTTTCTTTAAATTATAACGATTTTAGTATTTTCTTATAAACATTTCATTAACCTAATAAAGTTTAGTAGATTTATTATTTAATTTATTGATATAAATAACTGTCTATCAACAATTTTAATCAGATGATTAAAATCAATTATATAAATTTATTTTACTCAGATTTGTTTTCCTTTAATATATTATAGGTTAAAATCATATGTTTTCTCAAACTTTAAAATGACGTAGAAAAATATTATAATCAAAGTTTAACATAATTAGCAAATATTTAAATGTCTTTAACGTACTAAATAAAAAGGCCTTTTTATAGAATAAAATTTTTTAACGGTCTGAAACAATTTGCGTTGCACATTTTTATTTAAAAATTAATATCTGTTCAGAAAATATATTTAGAAGAAATAAGAATTTTTTTACATAATGGAGAAGTACAATTTAAAGGATATCATGCACTTTTAGTATTAAGGGGCAAAAAATCAGTGTCAATAAATATTATTCGATGTGAGAAAAGTTATAAAAATTTATAAAGATATATCCTTAGCTGCAAAGAACTTTTCAGTTAAACATTATGAACGAAAAGTTTTCAAAGTAAACCGGTGTTTCAATTTGTTGACAAATATAGAAATTATGCTACCAAGTGCGAATTTAAATATGGTTTTATTGAAAGATTTTAATTATTAAGAAACATATCCATATACTTGAATGAATGAAGCTAAAATGTAAAATATATTTCATTATTTATTTTTTTTATTCTGGATACTTTTAATATTTTATTTCCTGAATGGTTTTATACGCATAAACTTCAAAATATCTATACTATACACTCTATTAGAAAACATGATTAGAAGGGGCTTGTTATTTATAATTATCATCTAATCCTGTAAATAAAATAATAATAATGATCCAACGTGTGTTTCTATTTTGTGCTTATGGTTTGAATTTTTATACTTTATTCACATAAAAATGGCTAACTATTTTATATTATTTTCATTATTTTTTATTTTACTGTGTCATATAAAAGTAAATAGAATTACCTGCATTTGTAACAGACTGTATATATAAAATTTTCACCACACGTTATTCTAAAACCTTTATAGTAAATTAAAAACTTCATCAAAAAATGTACATAAATTAAACACGAAATTTATAAACATGTAATTGAACTGCTCGCTTAAACTACTAAAACTATTAGAATTTAAAAAAAAGAAACTGCTGTTGGTAGTAAAATCTTTGGCGATTTCTTCGACTATTAAGTCTTGGAATGTTGCTAATATGAAAGTATTGCTATTGAATTTCAAAACTTTATTTGAATACATAATTGATATTTTTCATATAAAAATGCTTTTTGGTGTTATTAGTCAAGTGTGTTAATTGTAAATATATAATAGGGATTTCAATAATAAATAAACGCTTTTCTCCTGTATTCTATAATACGGGAAGTTGTACTGTTCTTGATAATATCAGAGTTATAGTGGTCTTGGCAACGGACATCTAGCCAGATAGATCCTAAACGAATTGTATAAAAAAGTTCACATTAGACTCCGAATAGAGTAGCTGCAGTGCATAAACATTTAATGATTGTTGTTTCCTAAAAATCTTAGACAGTAAGAGCTGTTATTATTGTTACTATATAATTTCATAAGTAAAAATGTAATTTTGGAAATCAATTTTTAAAGTTATTTTTTAATAACCAAAAGATGTTTTTAAATATGTGTTTTACTGCAAGCAGACTTTGATATAAAATGAATTAACCTTTTGTATCCCCTCACCGTACTGCATATTTGCAACATACCCTAAAGTCAAGGTGAATTATACATATAGTGTAAAATCATAATTTAAAAAAAAAATGGATTTTTTAAAATTTAAATCAGATTTAGATTTTTTTTAATTTAAATCGGATTTTTATGATTTTTTTCCTGCATTAAAACACGGACTAGCTTTCAATACTTTGGGGTTTCTAAAACAATTAAACCTCTAATTGCTAAGATAATCTATGTTTTAAGCTTTAATTATAATTATTAGTTAGTGTAATTACAGTGATAAATAAAACACCATTAATTTTCATTAGTAGTATGCAATAATGTTACATACATTGATATATTGTAATAATTATCTAAAACTGTATTAAATACTATTCATATTTACAGTTATTAAAACTATTAATCTCTGCACTTAATATCAAACTGTTGACAATGTTTGAAATTAATCATTTTTTCAACAATTAACTTTCTAATTAGGAAAAAAAATTATTTTTATGCTTTAATTCCTAAACTGATAATTTAATATTCATTATAGAAAAAAAGGGATGCTAGTTCAGTTAAAACAGAGCATTACATCACGAGTAAATGTATTAGTAATGTGTTTAGTAATAATATAAGAAAAAATTATATAATTTGTTAATATGATGAATAAAGTGACATTAATTTTTAAGGATTTTATAAATTACAAATTGAAAAATACAATTAAATAGCGACATGATTTAACAATAGCTTGTATTTTCTAAAGAAATAAAGTTCTATAATTTTTGCAAGGTCTTGGGCACACCGGTTTAAAAATACTGTGATATGGGGAAGTTTTTTACAAGAAATCTCTGATTGCAACTAAAGGTGAATTTCACTAATTTTTTTTTAAAAAAAGGGTGTATTTCGCCTATGTTAACACTTTGCCGTCCGCACGATTCGTAAATATTTATTCGCTTGGTTCCGGCAGCGCTAATTCGGATCAGTTGACTAGTCGCCGGCCGTTCTTGACATTATCGGGAGATTATAAATTGTTAAGTTTTACTAATCTCATCGTTAGTTCTCATAAGTTCTCAACCCTGTTCCCCTACTTTCATGAAATTTCGAAGATATACATATGTAAATAAATACAAAATTTGTTTCTTTTATATATTTGTTTATTTGCATTTTCTTTGGTACTTAGTATTTCTCTTTCATATGATACGCAGCAAAACAGTCTCCAAGATGTAAGGCAAGAACAGGCGATCATCAATTGACCATTCTAGGCGTGGACAAACGCTGGGCCAAAACTAGTCCGACAACTCAGGATCAGAAAGGTATTCGAGTTTTTCTTCGGTCGTTACAATGGCTATGCACACGACACCACTGTGGTGTCGCCGGCCGTTGGCAGCTAATTTGCGCACGACACCATTGTGGTGTCACCGGCCGTTGACCGCTAGTTTGCGTACGTCACCACTGTGGTGTCGCCGGACGGCATAGTGTTAAAAAGAGCAGGGGGCTGCAACTTTAAAAAATGGCCTAGAGGGAGCAGTAAGTAATTGCAGAATTAATAAAAACTGCAAATAAGCATCATTTAGTTAGTGGTACAAATAAGCATATATGTATATCCCTGTATATGGCATAATAAAACGTGTGTATAAGATATATATTGTGCGTCAACTGTTCAGGTCTCGCATTTCCCCTAAAATTCCTAAATGTCCTAACTGTTATTTTACTCCATAAAATTCCCAAAAATCTCCTAAAATTTTCTTTTTGTTCCTAAAAATATACATTAGATCGTTAACTCCGTAAATCGCAAAGTATTTTGAGATCGCCAAAATTTGACCGAAAAACATCGTGAATTTTGGTAAATAGTAACCGAAAAAGACGCATATTTCGTCAAAAGGTCGCTAAAAAAACACGAATTTCGCCACACGATCGTGATATAAACACGAATTTAGTCAAAACATCGCGGAATAAAGCGAATTTCCACAAAGAATTGGGGAAAAAACTCAAATTTCGTCTAAGGGGGAAAAAGCGTCCCTTTCACTGGGGAAAAAGCTAATTTCGACAAAGAATCTAAAAAAACACTCGGATTTCGTCTAAGGATCACGGGGGGGGGGGGGGACTAATTTCTTCAAGGGATCGCGAATTTTGCCAGAAGATCTCGAAAAAAAAACGCGAATTTCTTCAAAAAATCCCGGAATAAACGTGAATTTCGATAAAGAATCGCGAAAAAAAACCCTTAAATTTCGTCAAAAATCACGAAAAAAAAAAGAATTTCATCTAATAATCGCGGGGAAAAAGTTAATTTCCTCAAGAGATCATGGGAAAAACGCGAATTTCATCTAAGAATCGCAAATTTTGCCAAAAGATTGCAGAAAAAACGCGAATTTTGTCAAAGGATAGCGAAAGAAACGTGAAATTGTGCCAATAAAATCGTGCAAATACGATGAATTTCGATTAAAGAATCGCAGAAAAAACGTGAATTTCGTCAAAGGACCGAGACAAACGCAAAACTTAATAAATCTCGCATTTAAGGTGAATTTCGTCAAAGGATCGCAAAAAAATGCAGATTTCGTCAAAAGATTGTAGGAAAAAAAGCGAATTTCATCTAAAAATAGCAAATTTTGTCAAAAGATTGTTGAACAAATGCGAATTTCGTCAATGGATCGCAACAAAGGCGAAATTTTGTAAATAAATCGCGAATAAGGCGAATTTTGTCAAAAGATCGCGAAAACAATTTTCATTTCTTCAAAAGGTCGTGAAAAAAAACGTGACTTTCATCTAAGAATTGCAATTTCATCAAAAGATTGAAGAAAAGACGTGAATTTCGTCAAAGGATCGCGAAAAAAGCGAATTTCGTCAAAGCATAGCGAAAAAAAGCGAATTTCATCAAAACATAGCGAAAAAAGCGAGTTTCGTCAAAGGATAGCGAAAAAACGTGAAATTTTGTCAATAAATCGAGCAAATAAGACGAATTTCGCCGAAGGATCACGAAAAAAACGCAAATTTCGGCAAAGGATCGTGAAAAAAACATTCTGAAATTTTTCTGTGAACTTCAGAATTTTCTTTTACTCATAATTACTCCTGCCTCCATTTTCGAGGTTCATTGATTGGACTCGAATAGCGATTTCATTTTTCAATAAATGTCTTGCATCTTAACGCTGTCACAACATTGTCATTGTAGTCGCATATTCGTCACAAAGTTAATCACAAAATCGTCACAAATCACACAATTTTTACAAAATTGTAACAATGTGACTTCACAACATTGTCACTGTCGTCACAGAATCATCACAGTGTTAATGATAATTTCGTCACAATTGACACATATTTCACAAATTGGTCTCACCGTGACTTCACAAATTGGTCACAATGTGACGTCACAAATGAGCTCTAAAACGGCCATAACGACTTCACATTCTAGTCACTATGACTTCACATCGACGGTCACAAAGTCACAGCGTGACTTCACATCGACGTCGCCGTAACGTCACCATGCCTTACGGGGATCTAAGCATGTTCATTAAGATTTTTATTGAAAAATAGTGGAACTTCGAAACAGTATTTCTTGTTTCCTGATTAGTTTGATTAAGAGTGTCAATAATAACTCAGATTATAAATCATGCAAAGGAAAGTTATGAAAAAAATAATAAAAGCAAAATTTTATTACGTTTTTTTAATAAACCAAAAACATTGAAGGGTGTCCATTAGTGGCACACCGGCACTGAAGTCATGTCACACAACATTAACTTAAAACTTGATTCAAAGAACGATCATTGTGTATGCATGCATTATATGGAAAAGAAAAACAACAACAACAACAAACAAAAAAAAGCAAGAAAAGACGATATTACTGTTTTTCAAATGAAAATCAAATTTCAAAGTAATTGCTTAAGAGGCGCAAAGGCCAACATAGTGAAAAAGATTCCATGCCGGGACTCGAACCCGCGCCATCAGTATAGCGCACTAACGTTCTACCGGCTAAACCAAATAGAACGATACCCAGCCCAAAAATTTCTCACTGTTATATATTGGCAAGGCTGGGTATCGTTCCATGTGGTTTAGTCGGTAGAACGTCAGTGCGCTATACTGATGGCCCGAGTTCGAGTCCCGGCATGGAATCTTTTTCACTATGTTGGCCTTTGTTCCTCTTAAGCAATTACTTTGAAATTTGATTTTCATTTGAAATATTGTATGCAAGGCGAATGTTTCTCTCTGGAATAATTCCCATGTATTAAATTACTAACTGTTTACAACACTTTTTTAACACTAAACGTACCGATGTTTTTTTTTATACTTATTCCTACCGAAAGGGGTCAAATGACCCCTATATAAAAAGGATATCTACTTTACGAAGTTTTGTGGAAAATATATCAGTTTATACACTTTCGTGTATGAATAAAACATTTTTTTTTTCAAATAATTAAATTATGATTAAGCAAAAATTTAAAAAGAAAATTATTATTTCAAGAAATTCGAAAATTTAATAAACAAATACTGTACAAATTTGTTTTGGGCAATTCCATACAAGTGTCAACTTTGATCAAAAATATTATTTTTTTTTAATAATTTTTATAAATTAAGTTTAAAAATATATTGAAATATATTCAAAATTTTAAAATTAATGTTTTAGACTCAAAACTTTTATTTTATTTGCAACTGGCAATAGTCCAAATAAAATGCTTGCAATTGTGCACAAATAGTTTTCTTGAAGCACACTTAGAAAAAGAAGGTAATTGTTGTTTATTAAAATTTTTTTTAAATAAATGAATACATGTAGTATCTATATTATAAAGGACAAACATATCTGTGCGTAACGCATACGTCATTTTGCGAATGGCAACACTTTGAAATTTGAAATGAAATTTGGTTTTGCAATTTTCTCTACTGCAAATTTTTAAACTTCTAAACATCGCACATTTTAAATTTTTACACCGTCGTATAAGGAAAAAAATGCTCTTTTAAATGTAATTTGTTTGAAAGCTGTATCTCAATTTATTTTTGAGATATTAATTTTTTTGTAGTTTTTAATACCATTTTTCTTATAGTGGCAACAAAAGTACCCCATTTCTATTAAATCTCATTGAAAGTAAACGTAAAGTAGTCGAAAATAGGGGATACTGCATCTTTTTTGTTGCCATTTTCTTATAAAACCTGAAAAAAAAGTTGAAATCAAAATATGGGCTATGTCAAGAATATTACTGTTATTCCGTGATAATGACGTCATATGCATACTTTTCTATAGACGAGGTTTAAGACTGGATTGCTTTAGCGGAAGCAAATGACGTCATTTTATAAAAAAAAACGTGTATTTTAATTCTCAAACCTGAATTATAATTTGTAGAAGTGCGTCATTTTCACAGACCAGCTGCTTTGAAATTCTGATTAAGTATCTATATTATAAAGAACAAACATATATGTGCGTAATGCTAACGTCATTTTGCGAATGGCAACACTTCTCGACCAAATTTCGGTCTTGAAATTTCCGCTACTGCAATTTTTTAATCTTCTGACCATCCGGCATTTTTAATTTTCGTCGCATAGGGAAAAAAATTACTTGCAAATGCAATTTGTTTAAAAACTGTATCTTAATTCATTGATGTATTATACTTTCTAAAATAATTTTTAAGCATGATTTTTTTAAAGTTATCTTATCACGTACCGGTTTCAATACATAATAATACTAAACATTTTGCACATACAGCAACAAACATTTTTCAGCATTTGTTTCTGACTATTTTTGCATAACGAAATGAATACTTCCTTTATAAACAAATAAAAGAATAATATTAAAACAATCACCAGTCTAACATATTTCTGAAAGACAAATTAACAAAATTAATACTTTTTTTATAAACAAATAACAGAATAATATTGAAAAAACACAAATCTAACATATTTGTAATCGTACAATTTAAATTTTTAGATCACCAAATACGATTTGTTTTTTCAAATGGAATTTATTTGCAAAGTTCATCTCAGTTTACTGATTGTCTATGGTTTTAAAACAAACAATTTTAAAGCATAAAATATTTTTAAATTTATCTATATCGCGCGGAGCTCGATTACGAAAGATTAATCCGTTTGCCCTTAAAACAAAATAAAGAGTTCATAATTTTCTTACGGCTAATGTCCATTTTAAAAAAAACTTCCCTATGAATAAATAAATAAAATAATATAAATGAAACAAATTTAACAGACATGTATAAGCTCTCAAATTATCAGAATATAAAAGGATGCCATAAGTAGAAAAATCTTGGTCAAATAACTCTTAACACGCGGCTAATAAGAAAATATCGCTTTTGATAAATTTTAAAAATTTATTTGATTGTATAATTCTTATTTTCCATATGAAAAATGCTTTTTTAATGTAAGTGAGCAATCTAAAAAATGTATTGCATATAAAAAAAATTATTAGTTTTCAATAAAAAAAAAAAAAATGTTTTCACCTGTATTCTTTAACCCGGGAAGGCCGGGTACGATCCCCTAGTAATATTTAATGGTTTACAATAGCCTTAAAGCAATATTCTTGATAATAATGCATGCACAATAAAGTCTTATGTTGTGTCATTCTGTCAGATGTTTTTGTTCATTTTTTTTATTTTAAATAGCAGGTAATCGTGCTCGATATGTTTTTGAAAATGCTATCAAAAGAGAATACATAATTATGTAATGTACGTTCATTCTGAAATTTATTAGTTTAATCATTTTTTTTAAAAAAATAAACGTTTAAGAAACTTTCCGCCATTCCGTGACGCCAAATAACAGTTAATAACTTCAACCCTAGTGCAGATAGGTTGCTCTAAATTTTAATTTCGTACTGCTTATACATCATATTTAAGATATGTGTTAGTTTAAAAACTGAATTTTTTCCTAATTCACAAATGTTTCCAGTTTTAAGTAACAGGTTAGAGTCATCGTTGCAAAAATGTTATTCCGTCACACAGTACGAAATTACTCAACAATGAAAGAATAAAATCTGTAAAAAAAATTATTTCTGATATTTTTAAAATCTTTTAGTCAATAATAGTCATGTGCAAACTGAAATATTAATTTTTGTGTGAAAATAGCTTTAGCTGTAATTCTACAACTCAAAATGTCATTCCGTCACATATGGAATTCCCCTTTTATGGTCACCACAATTTTTAATATTATTTCGTTCTCGATATAACCTGAAATGTTCAAACTAGAATCTCACTCGGAGTAAAGTCAATTTCTAATTATACCATCACACATTAACCCTTTCGAGGACGATGTCCTTAAAAAAGGACACCTAATTTTAATTCCAAAAATTGACAATCGACACCAAGAATATTTAATTAAAATTTTCCTTTTATAATCTACATGAAAATAAAGAATTTCATATTTTCTAATAAATTCATTTATAAATTCTGGTGTCTGTCTAATTGTTTCATCAGTTTATAAACAGAATTACTCCGCGCCGGAAAGGATTAACAAATATGATGCAATACAGTAGAATAAATGATGTAATAGCAAAAATACACAATTTACTAATGTTCTTACAAAATAAATCTTTTATATTTTTATGATTTTACATAAATTTATTCAGGGATCAAATGACCCATTGCGGTAGCTAAGCCTAAAATATTTTTTTCTAGGTAAAAAAAGTAGTTCGGAGATGAGACATTTTAAGGAATAATATGCTCATATATTTTAATAAAAGTCGTGAAATATAAAGAAATTTCGTAATGTTTTAGTTTAAGAAACATTAAAGATAACATAAGTTAAAGTTTAGTTAATTCAAAAAGAGCCATTTGACCCTTCGCGGTAGCTTTAGTGTTAAAGATCTTCAAAAATGTGCGTATAATTGTTTCTTCTTAAAAAGAAAATGAAAAAATAAAACTAAACTCGATGCAACAACAAAAGGAGAAAAGCGAAGGGCCATCCGCTCAGTTCAGTTCACATTTTAAAAACTACGTCAGATACAGGTGTCCACTAGAGATGGGCAACATCGTTCCTTTTAAGGAATCGTTCCAGCCGGAATCGTTCACCGAAAGGAACGAGTTCATTGGAGTCGTTCCTTTCGGAATCGTTCCGAAAAAAGGAACGATTCCGAGAAAAAAAAGAACGATTTTGAAAAATAAAGGATTCCAAGGGGAAATAAACACTTCCGAGATAGAGAGAACCACATGCAATCCATAATATTTTTTACTAATTTATTTTCTTATGTACCCATCCATTTTCTTAGGCATCCAGCCGCTTTAATTTTGTAATGTTTTGGACAGATGATTTTGTTTTTAAGAGTTCATTTCATTGATCAGTGTGTGCAATTAATTTGCAGTTATTTCTAACTTTATGATTTATGGTATAAAGCATAATTCCTCTTGGAAATTTAAGGGCGGTGCAAGGTCTATTCGATTTTCAGTGTAATCATTGGTTTCTCTTGAAAATATGTCGTCAAATGACCGTCCATTTATATTATTATTTTATACAGTGTGTCTTTACTCTCAACGATGTTCAGTGGCTAGTCCTAAACCGTTAGTCATAGACCTATAGTTCCAATTACAAAAATGTTTTAAATAAGGTAAAAAATTATTCTGAAAGTCGTTTGGATCAATAAAAATATTTCTAAAAAAGTTACGAAATTTAATTTTTTATACGGTCCTCCGCCCTATAAGAGATATTTAGTAAAAATTTCCTGTTCTCTTAAAAGAAAGACAAAAAAAGTCCCATTCATCTAACACTAAAATTCATGAAGTTATACGAAACTTTGAAATTAAGACTTATGCCACTTTTCTGCATCCGAATACATATGAGTTTAGCCATGCTTCTAGGGGTCGTAAACAAAGTGCTTAAAGTATTTGTAGGATTTATTTCATGTGTAGCTGCGCTTTGAAAGAAATCGTATTACGACAGATTTTTGTAAGGATTTGAAGCTGTTTCTTTTCATGATTTTTTTAACAAAAACTATGCTATTTTTATAAGCTTTTATTTAACCTATTAACCGCCAAAACTATAAGTAGGAATTTTCAAATTTCTTGTTGAAAGTCACTTGTCACCACAAATTCAGAAAGGTAATTTCCGCTTTATTAAAATATCAAAATTTCTGCCAATAAATAAGGCAATTTTTTTAATTGTAAAATAGTGGTGACAAAGTAATTAATGTAAGCATGAGCAATTATTTTGACCGTTGCGTGAACGCAACACCAGCGGGTAACGGGTTAACTTGAAACGATCGTATGTATGTCTTTCCAGTTCAAAATTTGTACTCGAAATTCAACTCACTTTAAAATATGCGATCGAGGTTAAATTTTACATATTGACGTAAATCAGATGACAATGTAATATTATTATGATTTTCAGTGCATAACCATTATGTACTTATTTTACAGGGTAACACAAAAAATTTCGGATAGATTACTGCCAACAAGTTTTCTAAAAAGTTTTAGATTAGATAACACAAGACTGCGATGGTTGTGTTTTTTTATTTTTAAAATTATGTATTTTTAAAATTATGATTTTTATGTATTTTTTAGCGCTGAATCCGAAAATTATCTTCATTTTTAACCATCATGTCAGAATTTTCCGCAAATAGTAAATTTCAAAATAGTAAATTTCAAAATTGAAAAAATAGCTAATACTATAAAATAGAGTCGATGGTTGTATTTTTTAACTTTTACGACTGATTTGTATGTGCTTTTTAGCACTGAATGTAAAAATTGCCTTCATATTTAACCATCATGTTAGACTTTTTTGTAAATGGTTAATTTCAAAGTTAAAAAATAGCGAAAATCTGATACTATAAAATGGATGTAAAACTTCTTTTATTCAATTTAATTTTATTTAATTCAAGAATTTACTCAATTTTTGGCTTATACTGGGATTCTTACAACTAAACAGCTCGGGGATCCGATGATGTGGGAAGGGAAGAGGTTCAATTAAAACTTTGAACTTTTAAACTTTGAAATTTACGATTTGCGAAAAATCCTGACGTGATGGTTAAAAATGAAGGTCATTTTCGGATTCAATAGTAAAAAATACATAAAAATCAATTATCAAAAGTTAAAGAAATAACAATCACATCTATTTTATACTATCAAAATCAGATTTCCGAAAATATTTCACTTTTTAGCTTTCAAATTTACGATTTGTAAAAAATCTGTACTTTGTGATAAAAAATGAAGGCCATTTTTGGATTCAGTGTGTAAAGAATCGAGGCTGTTGCTTTTCAACATTTTATTTAACGAAAATTTTATTATTTTTTTCCTGTTATATGTTTAGTACAAGCTGTATATTTTGCATTAATATTTCAGAATGATTATAGATTTCAAATTTATAATGCAATGTTAATTTTACTATCAACTATATTTTTTATATATCTGAAGATTATTTATATTTCTAGTAAATTTGTAAATGACCCCTATTTCGCAGCAAAAAATATGCTCCAAGTTGAAACAGCCATTACTTCGGTCAGTTTTAGTCGTAGAATAATAGGACTTTTATTTGTCTTACTTGTAAGTGTAATAGGAAAGTTTTACTAACTATAACTTGAAGGACCGGGGGATCGTATAAAAAATTAAATTTCATAATTTTTCAAGAAATGATTCTATTGACCCAAATCACTTTTTAAGTACTTCTTTACTCCCATTTAAAACATTCTTGTAATCGGAACTATATGGCTATGACTAACGGTTTAGGAATTAGCTATTGGACATCGTTGAGAGTGGACATCCTGTGTAAGAAATTTTATTATTGCTCTGATATTTGTCACCAGGGTCTAGGAATTTTTAGTCTCATAGATTCCTCTTCAAAATCTACCTCTAGGTAATCTTAATTTCATTTTTCATTTTGAATCTCATTTTTCATTTGGATGGCCCTACTGGTTTGGATATGTAACTAGTTAAAATAGATTACATTTTTGTTTCAGTGTCCGTACTTTCAATAACTTTATGCCCTTTATAGTCTTTCTCCTCAGCTCCCTAACTTTACGCACACAGGATATTTCGCATAATTCATCAACATTATTATCACCGCCTTCAGGATCTGGTTCAGAAGTGAAACACCCTATTCTATAGCAATCATCTTGTAGTGCAATTCAGTGATATATATCAATTTTAATGCATTTGAAATAGCTTAATGTCATTAAAATGCGCTGCAAACGATTTTTTCCCGTTGACCATAATGTAACGAAATACTTTTGAGTGCCCCTGTAAATAAACTATTAATGCTATACTCTTCATATTGAATACCAAACATCCCATGGTAAACATCATTAACATATATCAATTGCATGGGAATCCGAGTATATTTACGGGAGTTAGGTATATTATACACTGAGACCACAGAACGACACAAAGCGCAACATGAAAAGTGCAAAAACCGGTCGAAACAAAGAACGAAGTTGTTGCAAACTTGTTTTAAACCAGTTTTTCTAGCGAATTCAAGCGACATGTCTTATGTGTCGCCTTAGTGTGTGACTTGCCTTAGAGCGTGAACAGACGGTCTGACGGACAGACAAACCGCATTCATAAACACTAACTTTATAGGAAAGAGTTAAAAAGTAAAGCACGTTTTTGCACACTGTCTTTCCTGAGTGACTGATGTATGTCTTGTCTTTTACCCTAACATCGCTATTTGTGAACTGCTGTTAACTACTATTCCAGGCAATAGGGAATTTTACCTAGCAAAATTAATGGTAGTACTGGAAATTGGCTTTCTAGATGTTTTTTGGGTCGCTGAATCCGAATTTGTAATTTCCCACCAAAATTTCCCCCGGCAACCTCCCTAAATTTTGGTAAAAAGTCCCCCAAAAAAGGTTTTTATTAAAAAAATCAATTGTTTTATTGTTTTAGAGAAAAAGTATCTTGAAATTCAGAAAGTAGACAAAATTTCCAACAAATTAGATACATGACATTATGACTTACGATGAAGGGGAAGGGGGGATCTGCTTCGGAACATGCGCGCGGTGCTGCGTAAACTAAGTTGCGCAATTCCACTTAACCACTCACACGTTTACATTCGCACTCCCATCTCTCCTCCGAACTTTCCCTATAAGGTTTACTTTAAGATTTTTGGGTCGCTGAATCCGAATTTTTAACTTTCCCCCAAAAATTTCCCCCCCGAAACGCCCCCCAAATAGTTGTTTTTAACTTAAATTTCTTATTGTTTTAGGGGAAAAGCATTACGAAATTCAGAAACTATATAAAATTTGCAACAAATAGGATATATGACATTATGAATTAGGATGAACGGGGAGGGTGAGGGCTGACTCGGAACATGCACTGCGGCGCTACGTGCACTAAATGATGAAGTCCAGCCAATAGGGGATTTTATCTGGCAAAATTAATGGTAGTACTGGAAATCGGCTTTCTAGATGTTTTTTGAGTCGCTGAATCCGAATTTGTAACTTCCCACCAAAATTTCACCCGGCAACTCCCCAAAAAATTGATTTTTTGAAAAAGTTTGGTTTTTGAGAAAAGCACGGGGGGAATGTTCCGAGGCAGCCCCCTCTCTCCCCGTTTATCCTACGTCTCAATGTCATATATCCTATTTGTTGCAAATTTTGTCTAGTTTTTGAATTTCGTAATGCTTTTCCCCTAAAACAATAAGAAATTTAAGTAAAAAACAACTATTTGGGGGGGGGGGTTCGGGGGAGAAGATTTTGGGGGTAAGTTAAAAATTCGGATTCAGCGACCCCAAAAACTTAAAGTAAACCTTATAGAGAAAGTTCGGAGGGTAGATGGGAGAGCTAATGTAAACGTGTGAGTGGTTAAGTGGAATTGCGCAACTTAGTCCACGCAGCACTGCGGCGCATGTTCCGAGGCAGATCCCCCCTTCCCCTTCATCGTAAGTCATAATGTCATATATCTAATTTGTTGGAAATTTTGTCTACTTTCTGAATTTCAAGATACTTTTTCTCTAAAACAATAAAACAATTGATTTTTTTAATAAAAACTTTTTTCGGATGTCTTTTTACCAAAATTTGGGGGGGGGGGAGTTGCCGGGAGAAATTTTGGTGGGAAGTTACAAATTCGGATTCAGCGACCCAAAAAACATCTAGAAAGCCGATTTCCAGTACTACCATTAATTTTGCTTGGTAGAGTCCCTATACGGTCTATATTGCCTGGACTATTGCGTAGAATTTCAATAAACTTACAACTCTTTTTGAATCTCCAATTTCACGAGAACCTACAGGAATTTCACACCCTCATCCGCCGTCACCCTCTCTCCACTTATATCATACAGAACCTCAGTTCGGTGTGAGTGAATTGCAATGCTAATATGTTTGTTTGGATTGGGATCTTTGGAGCTTCATAACTCATGAAGTCATGGAACACTTGTGTTACACGAAAGGGTAGAAGTTCCTTCAGGTGATTTGTAAACAGATTCATTAGCAGGGCTATGGCTAGTGATATTTATAAGATAATATTATATGCATTAATATTATAATATATATATATAGTAATATATATGATTTTATTCATATATAGTACATATTATCTCCGCCAAAAGATACAGTGATTCACTAAACTTCAAAGTTCTATTTCTTTAAATTTGAAATTTGCTAACATTTTAACTGAAAAACGGTTTATTGGTTTAATTAAATTAAACAAATTAAAAGTATGTCCATTATTATTACAGAGTGTAGTACTATATAAAGAACTATCCTTTTGACGATGTTTCGGCCGTTGAATGAAAGATATCTGTTGCAAACGTGTTATAGCTAATACCAACCTTAATTTTTTGAGAAATGACTATTTTTTATTCGGAGTTAAACTTTTTATTGTCAAAACTATTTAAAATAGATAAAACATTTTGTTAAATTCGAACTTTTCAGAAAACTTTATGTAATTTAAGAAAAAAAAGAAAAGAAATAAATAAATCTTCTAAGTGAAAAGAATAACAATAAGAAAGGAAAATACATAAAATTTAGTATCGTATTTGCAGTAAGTTTTACCTCAATAAAAACGGAAATTTGGTATTAAGCTTGAAACATTAAATTTAGTTTAGCATGAAGGGAGCCTCGATTTGATCGAAATTAAACTCAGATATGTATTATCCATCACCACAGTAACAGGCATTAATCGTGGCATTGATTTCGGGATTTACGAGTATCAATAACGATCAAGAAATCTGAATTATTATAAGAAAGTATTACGATAAACGATTTTTTTTTGCTTTTATTTTATGTTGAATTAAAACAAAGTCACAGTTATTTAAATTCTAATTATTTAGCAAGAAATAGAAGTAAAATAACAATTGAAAAAACAGTACAAAATCACAACGTGCATTCTCTGGAAACCAATAATTAAATTCGTATATTGTAAAACTTTTTAAATGCAATATTAACCTTCAGCATACCAGACCGGTGCAACAGACCCGATAGATACATTCAAATTGATTTTTCACATTTTAAAAAATGAAAATTTTGTAAATATGTGACTTTTTCTGGAATGTTCTACTCAAAAGAATAGAACATCCCAGAAAAAACCCATATTTAGAGAAATTTCAGTTTTTTAAATAAATTAGAAATATCATTATAAATGTACCTGTCGGGGCCATTGAACCCCTCTGGTAGGCGGAGGGTTAACATAAATCTATTAAACCGAAACAAGTATAAAATATGCAGCTTTATATATGTCGCAGAGTTGGAGAAAGTCCGATAATCTATATGTAGCACGTGATTTTTCTTTCCCGTTTTTATACTCAAAACGGCCATTAAGAGAGCGAACCGCGGTTAAATTATTTCAATCCCACCCACCACTGTTACTGTTATCTTATTATTATTATTAGACATTATGCTTTTTGAAATATTCATTATCTTAAGAAAGAAAGAAACGTTTTACAAACATTCCTTGTTCTAACAGATTTTACTCTATGTAATAAACCTCAATGTAAGTTGATTAAAACAACAATCTTAGGGAGTTTCGAGATTTTTTTAATCATCTTCTTCAGGAGAGAAAAACAAGACGCCAAACTGTGGAAATATAGTGGTACTCGAGCACTCGTAGCTGGTCATATATTTATTTTGACAAAGAGGATTCTCAAATTGAAATTATGTTTGAGGAAAAAACATGAAATAGTGAAATATGCATGAAAGTGCGTAACTCTACAATTATTAAAATAATTGAAAATCAGTTATTATTATCCTATTAAAATGCAATTTTTATGGCCTAGTGATATATTTCTTACATTATTCAAAACTGTTTCTAGTCAGATTTAAAAAAAATATTTTTCACTAGTAATTAAACAAGCATTTTCTTTGTTTTTCTTAAGGCTGTTCTTAAGTGATCTGCTCAACAAGCGTAAAACGTTTTGACACATTTACAAATTAATCTTTTAACGGAAAGATATAAAATTGGAATGTTTGACCATGGAAGCGATTTGGAATCGAACTGTGTTTTCCATCTTTTGATCAGTAAATTACCTATTGAGTTATAAACGATTTTGATCACGTGACAAACATGTTTTTCACCCATTTTTGAGAAATTATGCCTCTTTCGCGCGGAAATTCGGTACAAAACGCCCACTTTGACACTATTTTCTGAAAGGCCTATTGCGTTTGCAAAAAAAAAAGGAAAAAACAGCTCGATTACATAGTTTCTGAACAACAACACCTGTTCGTTTCATGCATTTCCGAATAAAAATAAATTAAAACTTTTGTCACAAATTTATCCTTTTGGATTTGAGAACAGCCTTAAGAATTCATTTAGAAAAAATTCATTTCGTATGATACATTTACCAATTAGAAAATGTATTAGTGTATTAAAGTACACATGGTGTTCCATTGCCCTCCCAGGTACTCAATAGGTAAAGCACGTAAAGTTTCTGGGTTCGAATCCCATCTCGGGCACTTTTTCTCTCAGGTGTAAAAAATCCAATTCATATAAAATATTTTTTTTAATTATTTCTTTCAGATTAATTTAGCACAAGAAGATGAAATAGTAATGTTTATTAAACGCCCTATTCCGCCCCGCACTTCAATTTCTTTTTTCTTTCTTTCTTTGCTTTTCTTTTTTTTTTTTGAGGAGGTGGGGGGGGGGGCACACACATTAAAAGGATATTTTGGCAATAAAGTCAGCTTTAATAGAATCAAAATCTGTTATTTTGAAATAAAATAGCATATTTTAATTTATTAAAACTGGCCAGTCTACAAGAAAAGAACCGATTCCCGAGGAATCGGTCCTTTTCGTAACGGTTCCTCGGATTCGATCCTTTTTGGAACGGTTCCTCGGATTCGGTCCTTTTTGGAACGATTCCGAAATGGACCGACTCCGAGGAATCGGTCCTTTTCGGAGTCGGTACATTTTGGACCGATTCCGAGGAACCGTTCCAAAAAGGACCGAATCCGAGGAACCGTTCGAAAAAGGACCGAATCCGAGGAACCATTCCAAAAAGGACCGAATCCGAGGAGTCGTTCCTTTTCGGACTCGTTCCGAAAAGGACCGATTCCTTTTTACAGAATGGAATCGTTCCTTCAGTTTCACTGCCGGAATCGTTCCTTTGGAGTCGTTCCTCAACAAATGACACATCTCTAGTGTCCACTGATATTTGTAAATGTTCGATTGTGCTTACGAATGTCGCTGGATATCGCTGAATGTTGTAAAAGTTCAAATCCGATATTCAAATAAAGTTTTAAAAATTACGTTTCTTAAAAAACGGGAAACTTATTTAATTTTATTTTTTATCATAATATGTATGCATTAGTGTTATAAATAATACAAACAATTCTTTTAAATACTTTATTTTAAACAGTAATTTTATGTTACGTCAGTACATATCGTCCAATGTCGTAAATTCTATGTATGACATTCAAAATATTGGCCGATATTGGTAGGAACATCGGCCAATATCCGTGTGCTACGTAGGACGTTATTTGAATTTTAGTGTTCGAGTTTGCTAAAATTATTTATAGTGTAAATTACGTAAATATATTTCTAACTCTCACCCAAGAAAATATATAAAGGAAGTTTTTTTATTTAATATGTATAGCTTTTTAAATCTCATCAATTCTCGAATCAATCAACGATCACGTAACAAGTCATCGCTAATGTGGCAATGGCTTGTCATATTTAATA
>CAWVRF010000598.1:0-70866 GCA_963932465.1 Maratus speciosus
ACGCTGTAATATAGCGGGAGAATTTTAAAAACTCGTTGTAATTGGAAAATCTGCCAAGCCATCATGTTTTGGGAATATGGACATAAAACAAACTTCCTGTAATGTAGAGAAATAATCAAAAATCTTCGATGACAAGATGTATAAGGACTGAATGGCTGACAGAGCTCAATAAAAACATGCAGAGAAAAAAAGTAACATCCTGCTATGGACAATGCTAAATGTCATCCTATGGATAATATTTACAGTAATCTAAAAATCGAGTTTTTGTCACCAAACACCACTGCTTTCTCACAACCATTAGACTGCGGAATTATCGAAGTGTTTAAATTGCACTACAGAAAAATGTTTATAAGGAAAGTAGTTTCTAGGAGGACAAATGTGACATCAGTAAGTGCTCTAACAAAAGAAATCAACGTGTTATATGCCATCGACTGGATTAACATGGCGGTGAAAGAAATTAAAAGCTCTACAGCATTATTGTCAGTTTTTTGTTATATTTGACTACAATTCTGCATTAAAATTGAAAATTAATTAGGGATATCTGTAAATCAGGAATTCCGAAAGTACTGAAATAGTAATAGATGATGCTGAGTTAAGGGTGTTCTCAAATCTAAAAGTGCAACTTTCTGACATAAGTTTTAATTTATTTTTGTTCGAAAATGCATGAAACTAGCTGGTGTTGTTGTTCAGAAACTACGTCATTGAGCTGTTTCTTCTTCTTCTTTTTTTTTTGCAAACGCAATAGATCTTTCAGAAAAGAATGTCAAAGTAGGCGTTTTGAACCGAATTTCCGCGCGAAGAGACTCAAGAGCGGACGAAAAGCGTGTTTGTCACGTGATCAAAACTCCTTATAACTCAATAGGTAACTGAATGATCAAAAAATGGAAAAAACAGTTCAATTCCAAATCGCTTCCATGGCCAGGCTTTCCAATGTTATACCTTTCCGTTAAAAAGGAATTTGTAAATGTGTCAAAACGTTTTGCGCTTGTTAAGCCGAGCAGTTAAAAACAGCCTTAAATGATATTTTAAATAGAGCCGCAAATGACCATTAAAGTACTATAGGTGCAGATTCACGGTGCTTTTAGTCGCCACGTGGCAACTAACATTTTTGATTTGGTGACTAATTTTCGACGTTTAAGTCGCCATCCTTTGGCGAATTTCGCATTTTTTCCGCGATCCTTTGACGAAAATTGCATTTTTTCTGTTATTCTTTCACGAAAATCGCGTTTTATCTGCGATCCTTTGACGAAAATAGCGTTTTTTTTGCGATCCTTTGACAAAAATCACTCTTTTTTCACTATCCTTTGACGAAATTACCGGGTTTTTTTTTTCGAGATCCTTTGATAAAATTCGCGCTTTTTTCTGCAATCTTTTGACGAAATTCGCGTTGTTTCTCCGATCCTTAAGTTTTTTTCGTGATTCTTTGACAAAATTTGCTGGGTTTTTCGGAATTCTTTGAGGAAATCCTTATTTTTTCCCCCGATCCTTTGACGAAGCTGACGATTTTCCTGCAAAGTTTGACGAAATTCGCATTTTCCGTGATTCTTTCACGAGAAGCGCGTTGTTTTCGCGATTCTTTGATAAAATTCGCGTTTTTCGGGGGGGGGGGGGGATTCTTTGATGAAATTAGCGTTTTTCCCCTGATCGTTTGACGAAAGGTCGATTTTTTTGAGAAAATTGGCTTAATTTGAGAAAATTGGCCGAAACTGATTATTTCGGCAGCCATTTGTCGAAATTCTCGATGTTTTTCCGTGATATTTTTTATGTCCGGATTTTCAGTACCTAATGCCTTAAATTTTCGGAAAATTTGGAACAGAATCACCCTGTAATAATATGTAATAATATTTTTTTTTTTAATTTTTCTTGTGCGATCTTGAAAAACAAATGCTTGAATTCTGTTTTGATTTTTATAGTGAAAAATAATCTTACACACTCTTATATTTTTCTTTTATGAACTCTTGTATGGTAAAATGAAAATAAGAAATACTGTTTTCCTAATATTCCCCACTACCATGATTCCTTAGCTTATTCTTATATATATATATATTTTCACCTCTGTCTTGCCCAACTTTATCTTCTGACAGTACATAACTTAAGATTTATATTATATTTAATTTATATCCAAATTAAAAGAATTGGGCGATTAAATGAACTATACAAATTTGATGTAAATTAGTCTTACTTCTTTTGTACATTTGTAGATTATTTTTCACTTTGATTCCTGAATTTTTTTCCCATATAATCGCTATTGCTTTTATGCCTTTGTTTCACAATGTGGTGACTGGATTATTTGGGTTTAGGAGCCACTGACTCCTTAAAAATTTTGGGAATCTGCACCTATACCGAGTACGTGAATGCAGATAATGATTTGGCAGTTTTTCTACTTTTAATACGATAGAAGAACTGTTAGAAAGCAAGGCCAGTGGGAATCAAACTGGTGATTAAAATGAAGTGGAAGACAATATGGAATTATCACAGCATAAAATCATTTTCTGGTGTTCTTTTTAGCTTCAGAGAAATTAAACATTTTGCGCTCAATCAAAATGATAACGAATTGTTCAACAAATCTGTGGAAATGATTATGCATTTAGAGAAAGATATATGCTTTAATGGAGCTTATAAAAAAACAAAAGAGTTAGGAATAAGTGATTTCTTTAATGTAAAACAATAGTATATATTTTTTAGCTGTAAAAATAAAATAATTTTGGTCGTTTTTTTTATTTTAATGTAACGTAATTTTGAGCTTTTAAAATGTGAAAATAACAGAAATCTCCGAAGTGCGGTCATTTGATCGTGCTCTCAGTGGTGGCCGCTATTCAGAGATTTTACTATAGATCTAAAATATGAATACCAATTAATATTATAAAAAGAAGGACTTTGCAAAAACGAATTACAATTTATCGAAATAAAACCATAAAACAATTTAAATATAATATATTAATTAATATATATTTATTTGCTTAGGATTTTATGTTTTTATTGAAGAAGGCGTTTCACCATCATATGAATAGGTACTTGTGTATATATATTGCCTCAAAGGAATTTAGAATCTTTTTCTTCAAAAAATTAAGTTTATTAGACGCTCTTTTGCATGAGCATCATCACTGGTTCTAAAAAATTCTTTTTATTGCAGCAAACTACACTGGCCTCCCAAGGCCGAAACTAGGGGGGGGGGGGGGGGCAGAGGGGGCACGTGCCCCGGGCGCCTCTTTAACAAAAGGTGAAGGGGGCGCCAAAATGAAGATTTTGTTTGACGTTTGATACAAGAATGTATATATATATATATACGAAATTTGTATAAAAATAGCTCGCAGCGGAAAATTTAAAAGGAAAACTGAACCAAATGCACTAAACTTTACAAATAGATAAAAAAAATTCGTCTACAATACAAAATTGCAAATGAATAAGAAAAAAGATCTGTTAGACATTTTTCATTCTCCCATACCAAAAGCATCGTGTCTATGCCTTTGCCTTCTATATTTTAAATCACTTCCTGTGTAGGAGAATCACTACTGTTTTTCAAGGTCAGTCTCTATTGTGGGACACTGTCCACTAAGGATAATTACCAAACGCGAAGAGACCCCTCAGTCTGACTTTTCTATTAGATAAAAAAAATTCCATGAAAACTGTTTTTCTTTCCGCTGAGCAGCGTCGAGCTTTCTTTCTTTTTTTTTTCGTCTTTCCTTGGGCGATGACTGCCCGGGACAATAAAAACAAACGGGAGGGGAATACACAAAGTAAAATTCTTAGTAAAACCTTTTTTTTCTTTTAGATATCGATATCATTTAGCCTATACAAAAAATAAATAAATAAATAAAAAGATTAAAATACAATTCGCTTCCTTTTGATTCCGTTTTCAAGGTTTTAATGTAGGGATGCACAACCTGTGGCCCACGATGAGCTTACGTGTGGCCCGCGAACTTCCTCAATTTATAACTGCAAAAATTGTCAATTGTCATTAGGGATAAAAAAAAGTTTTGTACATAGATCGCAAGAAAAAAATCGTGAATTTCATCAATTTGCCACGGGAAAAATTGAAAAATTCGTCAGTCAGTTAAGAATCGCGAATTTCGTTGATCGGGTACGGAAAAACCGTGAATTTTGTCGATCAGGTGCGGAAAAATAACAAATTCGTTGATCAAGAACGGAAAAATCGCGAATTTTGTCGATGAGGCGCGGAAAAAATTGCAAATTTGACCTATCGTGCAAGAAAAAAATCGCGAATTTTGTTGATCGAGATCGGAAAAATAGCGAATTTCGTTGGTCCGGCACGGAAAAATCATGAATTTTGTCGATCAGGTGCTGAAAATCGCAAATTTCATTGATCGGCTACGAAAAAATCGTCAATTTTGTTGAAGATGCGCGGAAAAATTGTAAATTTTGTTGATTGGCTGCGTAAAAATCGTGAGTTTCGTCAGTTGCGAGAAAAAATCGCGAATTTCGTCAGTTAGTTAAGAATCACGAATTCCGTCGATCGGGGGCGGAAAAATTGCAAATATTTTCTATTAGAAGCGGGAAAATCTAAAATTTCGTTGATGGGCTGCTGGAAAATCTAAAATTTCTTAGATGGGCGGCGGAAAAATTGCGTGTTTCATCTGTTTATCCCGAATTTCGTCAATTTGCCGCGGGAAAAATGCAAAATTTTTCAGTCACTTAAGAATTGCCAATTTCGTTGATCGGGCGTGGAAAAACCGCAAATTTCATCGATCAGGTGTGGAAAAATCGCAACTTTCGTCGATCGGGCACGGAAAAATCGCGGGTGTTGCCGATCGGGCTCCGAAAAATCACGAATTTCGTTGGTCGGGCACGAAAATAATCACGAATTTCGTTGGTCGGGCACGAAAATAATCACGAATTTCGTTGGTCGGACACGAAAATAATCGCGAATTTCGTTGGTCGGGCACGAAAATAATCGCGAATTTTGTCGATGAGGCGCAGAAAAATCGCAAATGCCGTTGATCATGCACAAAACAATCACGAATTTTCTCGATGATGCGCGGAAAATTGAAAATTTCGTTCATCGGCTGCGTACAAATCACGAGTTTCATCAGTTTATTGCGAGAAAATAGCGCGAATTTCGTCAATTTGCCGCGGCAAAAAAATTGCAAATTTCGTAGAGTCGGTTAAGAATCGCGAGTTTTGTCGACCGAGCTCCGAAAAATCGCGAATTACGCCGATCAGGCGCAGAAAAATGCGAATTTTATCGACCGGCGTCGGGAAAATTGCGAATTTTGTCAATCAGGTGCAAAACAAATCGCAAATTTCGTTGATCGGACGCGGAAAAATCGCAAATTTCGTTGATCGACTCCTCATCCCCCCTACGTTCATAAAGTTCACATTTTTTTCGGCACTAGCCACTTTCATGCCTATGTTTGTTTTTTAGCACTTTTAAATAAACAAAATTTACTTTCCCGAATAAAGTCAAGGAATATTATCAGTCCTTCTAAATAATACTTGCTATATCTCAGTTATATATACAAACGTAAACTGTTGATATATCCTTGCCAACTGAATTGGATATGTTGACCAGGTAGGGGGACTTAGAGGTAAAACTACCCTCCCCCTCCTGTTTGAAACCATATTTTTTATCTGATTATAGGCCACAGATCATCTCCCAGAAATAGAATTCTCCCCGTGTTACTGATGTGGCCCTCCACAACCCAGAAATTTTTATAAGTGGCCCTTCTCTTAAAAAGGTTGTGCACCCCTATTTTAATGGATCAGTGTTTGACAAAGCTGATTACGTAGTTCAGTTTTATATATTTTAAATTTAAAAATAAGTTGTCTATTAGTAAAATACTTTTTGTAAATTTACTTTGAGGTGGAAGGGGGGGGGGGGCGCCAATATCCATGTTTGCCCCGGGCGCCAAAAGGGCTAGTTTCGGCCCTGTGCCTCCAAAAGTTAAGGTACAGGGACTGGATGTTTTCGATTGTACACGGCTTGTTGAATATCTACGAAAATTATTGGCGAATTGTTCTTAAACTCCTGGAATGTAAAGATCACATGTTTAATTTCATATTTCTCGGTGAAGATTTAGTCGGAAGGACAATTAGGGGGCTAATAATAAATTTAATAATAAAATAATATCTGCAATTACCTACGTAACAGAAAATGCTGGAAATGGTTTGTCACTGTATTAAATGACTATTTGGGTCTTGTTCAACGTTTGTGGGAATTTGTATAAGCATAGCACTCATATTCGTGAAGATGTTTTTGTGTCTGTGAAAAATTCAAAAGTTTTTTGTTTATATCATACAGAGTTTTCAACCGAATTTAACACAACTTTTCGAAAACTTGACAAAGAATAGTAGCAACAGTATACTGTAATTAAATCATGAATATATTGAATATTTCATGAGATATGGGTATTTTTATGAAATGATTTTTAACTGCGCATGCGCGCAAGATTTCAAAAATTTTATTTCATAATTTGGTAGTCAACTATTCTGGGCAACTTCTATAAAAAGTCCAGTCAAATATTCCGAAAACTCAGAAAGATATAGTGAGCTGATTGAAAAGTTGTGGAAAATCCCTAATGAAGCTGTTTTTAGAAAGCAACTCACTATATCGCTCCTATCTTTGTGAATTTTCGAGATATTTGACTGGACTTTTTATATAAGTTGCCTTAAATAATTGGCTACCAAATTATAAAATAAAAATTTTAGAATCTTCCACGCATGCGCAGTTAAAAATTATTTCATACAAGTGCCCATATCTCATCAGATATTCAATATATTCATGTTTTGATTGCAGTATACTGTTGCTACTGTTCTTTGTCAGGTTTTTGGAAAGTCGTGTTAAATTCGGTTGAAAATTCTGTATGCTATAAACAAAAATCTTTTGAATTTTTCACAGGCACAATAACATCTTCACGAATATGAGTGCTATGCTTACACAAATTCACACAAACGTTGAACAAGGCCCAAATAGTCATTTAACACAGTGACAAACCATTTCCAGCATTTTCTGTTTCATAGGTGATCGCAAATACTATTTTGTTATTAAATTTATTATTAGCCGGTTAATTGTCTTCCCGACTAAATCTTCACCGAGAAATATGAAATCAAACATGTTCTTTACATCCCAGAAGTTCAAGAACAATTCGCCAATAATTTTGGTAGCTATACGACAAAACGTGTGCAATCGAAAGCATCCAGTCCCTGTACCTTAACTTTTGGAAACCAGTGTACAACAGCTTTATCGAAAATGTAGTTAAATAAAACTACTGGTACAAAAAAGTATCGGGTACCAATTACTTTTCAAAAGTAGTCACTACTTCACAACTTCCAGATTTTCTTAAATATTTGCAAACTGAATTCATGTTTTACACAGATTCTGTTAATAAAACGGAAAACACACAATAGTAACATACAGTGGCACCAACTTATATGGGCCCATGGGGCGTGAGCCCACTCAACAATTTGATCTCTCCGTCCACCCAATTTCAATTGTTTTATATCGTAATTTATTTTTTGTAATTATGTAGTCATTGAAATTTGGTTTTATTAACGTTCTCAAAATAGTTTTGTTTGAAAAATAGTAAGGACATTAATTAGACTTACAGGAGCACTGAAAATCCCTTCCGCGGATGTATAGTTAAATTTTTCACGAAAGCAAATTTCCTGCCTATTTTGATGTCTTGAATGGATAAAGCACTTAGGTCACTGAAATGTATGCTTTTCTTGACATTCAGTTTTTTGCGCTTTCAATAGTCAGCAAATCCAATGTTATTTAAAATAAATATTAATGTATTTATAAGGAAGAACTTATAAAAATATAATTTAATAAAATTATAATAAATTTAAAATTTGCTAAGAAAAAACATAATTTAATTTCGAATTATCATCTTTAGTCATTCGCTCTTCCCCCCTCTCTTTCCACACACATACGCACTAAGGGGGAAAAATATTTATGTTATTTTACTCAAAAAATGTTTGAGCACTGTTGATTAGTCTGTTGATTAGTACCAATATAGCGTACATAATATTCACGTACTACTATATTTGGATACAACCCCTCATCTTTTTGCTTCCTTTTGGGAACAACGGATTTCGAGCTTATTCTATCGACGATAATTTTCAGAATTTTCAAGCTATGATTTTGAGACTTTCACAAAAGTTGCTCTATATACTTAGCTAATACATTATGCACCTTATATTTTGATTGTATTCGCACATGCGCAGTGAAACATTTTTTAGTAAACTTGCTCATTTTTCATCCAGTTTTTATTATTTTTTTAATTCTGATTGCAGGGTATTATGTATGTTGTTATTTTTCATATTTTCTGAAAATTTTTTTTTTATATTAAGAACGCTGCAAATTATAAGCAAAAAAAAAAACTTGGCTAAATTTGGGACTGTTTTTATAAAAACCTTAATTTCTTTACGAGTATATATGCTATCCTCATAAAAATGAACACAGTTTATTACAATAAGCCACTTAATTATAATCTCCAGTTTGAACGCTTTTGCTACATTAGTTTTTACAGGGTTATCCAAAAGATATTCGTTCTTTTTCAATTTTTTGACGGTTCTCTATGAGGTTTCGGGAAAAAAATCTTCGCGTAAATATATGACCTATACTATACTGTTTACACACCTGGAGTTTCAGGTTAATTCCTCATGTATTTTTCTAGATATTTAACAAAACGCCTAAAATCGCAAGTGGCCGGTCACCTTTGGCCATATAGTGTATAGTCTTGTGATTTTATTTATTTTTTCATTCAACTTATGCAGTTTTAGTTAGTGTGTTAATTTTATAATTTTTTCAGACGATTGAGGAATCCAATATAGGAAGACAAACTCTGTGAAATCGTTATGAAAATAAAATAAAAATCCGACAAGAAAATGGCTAATGGCGCAAAAATCTGTCAAAAGTATTTATTATTGACTTTAAAATGGACTTTTTAATGTTTATTGATTGCCACATTTTAAAATAGCTCATAGCTCACATGTTTATGCCAATGGCCGTTTATGGTATTTTTATAATTTTTTCAGATCATTGAAGATCACATAGTTATTACACAACAATACACAACATTACACAACAATAAAGCATAACAAGTAAAAATTAAATTTCAAATTTCAAAAAACCCGACTGTGTAAAAAGCGAACTAATTAAATATTTCTCATTAATGTGAAAGTGTTTTTTATATTAGGTATACATAGGAAGACAAACGCTGTGGAATCTTTATGAAAATAAAATAATAATCCGACAAGAACTAATAGCATGGCGCAATAATCGGTCAAAAGTAGTTATTATGCAGAATTGAATTTAAAATGGACTTTTTAATGTTTATTGATTGCTACTTTTTAAATTAACTCCTAGCTCACATATTTATGCTAATGACAGTTTATGAAAATTAAGATAAATTTTATTTAAAAAATTTCGAATCGAGCTGTAACATAAGTATACTTTCTAACAATAAAGCATAACAAGTAAAAATTAAATTTCAGATTTCAAAAAACCCGACTGTGTAAAAAGCAAACTATTTAATTATTTCTCATTAATGTGAAAGTGTTTTTTATATTACTTACCTATTTTTTTATTTACTTGCATTGATGACTTTTAAGTTGTGTTTAATTGTTAGTTCCTATCTATAAACACTGTTTTGATGAGGCTTATAGATTTCTTTGAAGGTTAGAGTTGCAGTAAAGCTAGAGATCCTACCTACTCAACTTTCAGGCTGTGTAATATTTAAACGGAGCTTCTGACTGTAAAATAGTCAATAAAACATCGTCTTCATTTTGAAAGACTTATCCAATGATATGCCCCTCAATAGGATGCGTATTTTTTTTTTTGTTTCTACCGCAAATTTGTATTTTACGGCCGCCATTTTGAATTTATAAAAACAAAACCTAGTCTATAACCATAGGATGGTTAAGACGAATCGACAGAGACCCCATTCATTAAAATCCATCCAGCCGTTGGGATGTTTCGAGGGTATAAACAAATCCACATACCCAGATACGCGTGAAACACATAACCCTTCTTGGCAGTCGGGTAAAAAAATATCGTACTAAATTATTATATTGTTTATTTATGTATATTGGATTTTTAAAATGTTGGTAGTGGATATATTGTAGTTTGTCTCATTAAATGTGTGTTTCGACTAGTTCTGTAATATCGCGATATCAATTAACTATATGGATGACTGCACTAATCGGGGGGGGGGGGGGGGGAGCCTGTAACTTTAATTTAGTTAAAGTTATGAACGATAATTACATTCGGATTGGAATGAGGCACTCTCTATTGTGAAGTAAAAGAATGGACTTTGACGTTAGTTTCCTCTACAAAAATTATTTTTTTTGGTCTGCACTACCACCTCTTAAAGTTTCTGTAATCATTTTTGAATCACCATGTAGTTAAGGATCCTATGCGTCGGACGAACTTTGCTGGTAAAGTAATATAGTCTCTCCAAGTAAATTAAAATAATATAAACAAAAAAAAACATGTATTTTATTTAATATATTCATTTACTGTAGGTGTTAGTTACAGATTTTTCGGAATTTCACTGCATAGGTGCAGTAATTCAAAGCAATTGATGATGTTATGCTTTTTTTTTTTATATCTTGAATCGGATTCGATAAGAAAATTAAATTTCTTTTTTTCTGGCAGATGCTTCTCAATAAATTACATCAGGACGTAAGTGGGGCTGGTCGCAACACCACAGTTGTTATCCTTCTGACTCATCAAGACGTATCCATCGTTGCCCCAGTAGGTGGACCAAGAGTTTTTGACAATCCAGTAGGGTTCACCATTCATGACACCGTAGCCAACTGCTAAGACAGAGTGATCCAGTTCATTTTCTCCACTCTCTGTAAAAATAAAAATAAAATTAAAAATGAAACATAAGTAACCAAGACAAAATAATGTTAGATTCTAGACTCGTCGAATTTTTTTTTTTCATTTTAGTAATAATTGAACGTATAGTGTTTCAAATATGTTATTTGTCTCTAATAGGAAAATGTTAAGAATAAGTAAAAAAAAAAGAATTATTTTTAGCGGATATTCTAATACCAGGTGACAAATTCGCAATCACTCAACGTCCCAGCGCGCTTGACGCCAACCTCTGTAGCCAAGCACTTTGGCGGGAAAAATGAACTTCGACGCGCATGCAGGTCGGAAGCTATTTTCCTATCTCTTTCCGTTTTCGAGATAGGAATGCTAATTCCACAGTTTTCCTCCAGGTGGCGCCGTAGGAGGTTTCATTCAGTAGTGCATGGCTACTTTACTATACCTAGACATCACTTTTATGAATATAGCAGCAGCCGTTTCGAAGTTAAGAGGGTGGAAAGGGACTTTAGTGGGCATACACTGTACATAATAGATAATCAAGCACAATATAAATTTATTTATCTTAATCCATCGAGGCTTTAAATGTAGCTGAAGATTTTGATGATAGCAAAGTTAAGTATGAGTTAGATATCTATAGAGGTGTATATTGAATGAATATGTTTCAGCTTGTATTTAAAATTATGTACGTAGAAAAAAAAACTTCCAAAATTACTAACTGTTTGACAGGTATCACGTGAATAAGTGGATGAGTTACGAGTTATATAACAACATTAATATTTTCCGTAATTGAATTGCCGATACTCCAAATTGATTTTTTAAACATATACATTATAATTTAAATTTTAGTTTGTCATTTTAGTAAATTTGGAGCACCTTTTTTATCTGAGAGACCGGGAATCACGTTTGTTCTGTAAGAAATCAGTTTCTGGTCAGGATCCCTGAGAGATGTAATTTCAGTACATATTTTTATATAACTTTAATAAGGATCCTCACAATCACAATAATTATCACCATTATAGTGAGCCTGATTTCGCAATATCAAGCAAAGTATAAAATGTCACTAATTGGAATAATCAGAAATCGTTATACAAGGTGAAGCCTACAAAAACTAAGTTCAGAATGAAGAAATATAGTTAGGGAAAGGCTCTTCCATTTCAATAAATATAGGTTCACCAAATAATAACTTATTCCATATTAAAATAGCTTCTCGCAGATGATATGCAACAATTACCTCGTTTAGTTCCTTCTCAAAGCATTTTGTAGAAGTTACTTCAGTGTACTCGTACAGCTAAAGTAACTTCTGAATCTATATTGAATTTTCTTCAAGATAGCTTCTCCTTCAGATCAAGATGCAGTCTAAAATTCTTAGTGTCGCCAATACATTTTCCTTGTAAGCCTGTATCATTAAACTAACTGTTTCTAAAGCAATTTTCCCCCAAACGATAACACCACAAAAACAAATTTATACAGATGCTAACGTTATTTCAACTGTACAGGGCTCACGAATGGGGCTTCCGCATCGGTATTATCTATAGGTATTTGAACGATGGGATGATTGTAGATCAGCGGCTCCCAACCTTTATCGATGCGCGACCCACCTTTAAGTAAAAAAAAAATTTCGTGACCCACCTAATATAAAGGTGTATATCAGTATGGAAATTGTCGTGTGACTTCTATAAGCTATCGACTATCCAGTCAAACGGAAAAGGCCAATTTTTGAAAAAAGGATACCGTATCAACAAAAACAAGAATTTGTAATCCCAATGTGTGTAAGTGGAATAATAATTAAAACAACATACAAACTACAAAGATAATTTAAAATGCGTTTAATTATTATAAAAATATAACTTTATAATCAGTGAGATTTCTGGCAGTGTTGGTTACCGATGAGGCCACCTATATCAGGGCTGAAACTGGTTGATTTTAACCTTAAGTCACTTTTTATACGCAGTTTATTTCAGTACTTGTTTTTCAAAAGCAACAAAGTGGAACAAGTAAAAATTAAATTAAAAAATCCCGACTGCGTAAAAAGCGAACTAATTAATTACGTGTATTTCTCATCAATGTGAAACTATTTTTTATATTACTTACCTATTTTTTTATTTACTTCTATTGATGACTTTTAAAGTTGTGTTTAATTGTTAGTTCCTATCTATAAACACTGTTTTCATGAGGCCTATAGATGTCTATGAAGGTTAGAGTTGCAGTAAAGGTAGAAATCCTACCTACACAACTTCCAGGTTGTGTAATATTTAAACGGAGCTTCTGACTATAAAATAGTCAAACATCGTCTTCACTTTGAAAGACCTATCCAATGATATGCCACTCAATAGGGTGCACTGTAAAAAAACCTCTGTAGATTTGCCAGAACAAACTCGATCACAGTGAATGTGCTGTATCTTTCTTTGGTTTCTTGACTATATTAACATGGAAAATACAGTAGTTGCGTAAAATTAACAGCACAATGTACTGGCAATTTGGACGCATTTTTTTACAGCACAAACTGCTGGCGTCCAAATTGCCACCACATTGTGCTGTTAATTTTACGTAACTACTGTATTTTCCACGTTAATATAGTCAGGAAACCAAAGAAAGATACAGCACATTCACTGTGATCGAGTTTGTGCGCGAGATGAACAGTACTTTGTACTGTAAAAATGTCGTTTTTTTTTTCAGTGTGCGTAAAAAAAAATTTCGTCTCTACCACCATTTTGAATTTATAAAAACAAAATTTAGCCTATAACCTTCGGGCGGTTAAGACAAATTGATAGAGACCTCATTCATTAAAATCCATCTAGCCGTTGCGATGTTTCGAGGGTATAAAGAAATCCACTTACCCAGATACGCGTGAAACACATTACCCTTCTTGGCAGCCGGGTAAAAAGCATGTTCACAGATGAAGCATGTCATGTTGAACACCCCCCCCCCCCCATCAGGGAATTCAAAGCTGATTTAGATATTTCTGGATATTCTGCTCGTATATTCATCCAGAAAAGAAATTAAGGATTTTTCCTTCATATATTATTTGCTGCTGAAATTGTTATATCTTTTAAACAGATGAAATAAAAGATGTATTTTTGGGACAAACTTCGATTGTTCCGCAACCCACTAAAACAGCAGCCGCAACCCATAGTTTGGAAACAGCTATTGTAGATGATAAAATACAATTTGGAAATAAATAATATATAGAGGGTGTGCACAAAATCTTTTTCCAACTTCAAAAATTCATAAAATTTTTTTTGATGAGATATGAAAATGAAATTTGTTATAGATACTCAGGTTACTATTAAAGTTTTTCTTAACCTTTGTTTTCTGTATTTTAGATAACATTTTGAAAATTTTTGACCATTTTTCTTCGTAGAGAAATCAATAACTGCAGGTGTGTACCTAGGCTTTTTAACAGAATTTTAATAGTTGGAAAATCTTCAACCAAACGTCTTTTTCCAGCAAGATGGTGCACCGCCCCATTGTAGAGAACACCTGATATCACGACCCTGGATTTCTTTCTGTGGGGGTATGTTAAAGATCGTGTATACCGAACAAAGATGAGGGATATCACTAACCTGATGCAAAGGATCATAGACGGGAATTCGAGTATTGCCTTGATGTACTAATGCGCAACTAATGGTGTGCATATAGAGGTCATTGATTGATGCAAAAAAAACTTTAATAATTGCATCTTAAAATAAAGTAATTTTCAAGTTTGAATCTGTTCAGTATTTTATTTAATAAACGCCTGTATTTGGAAAGAGTATGGATACCCTGTATTTCTTATATTTCTTGTTTTTTTCTCATTTTTTATTAGTACATATTCCGTACAGATTGTATCATCTCATCGAGTCTCATAAAATAGTCCAGATAACATTGACTCAAATCTTAGTAACAGGAAAATACTTACTGCACGAAGGATCGTAGTAAACACCATGGGAGTAGAAGGAGAAGGTCTTGTGAGAAGCATCAATGCTGACCGATATGGGTCCTTTTTTGGCAATGGCTTTCTTCAGAGCATTCAGATCGCCACTGGTAACATTCACGAAGCCTGTAATTTTGGCTGTTTTGTTTACCTTGGAATCGTGGCAAATTCCATCCTGCAAAGCAAATGACAAAGCGAGATAAGGATTAAAGGAGATGGAAAGACATCTAAAACAATCGAAGACATTTTTTGAGAATTTAACTGCGTACCAGTATGTGTTTGCTAAATAACCAATATTTTTTAAATACAGTAAACTCTGTCTAAGGCGGAATCTGGGTAAAACGAAAATTTGTCTAACGCGGAAAGATTTTCAAGTCCTGCAGAACATTTTTGAACACAGTAAACTCTGATTACCGCGGAATACTATTTACGACGGGATATTTCCTCGGTCCCGATCTATTCCGCTTTAGACAGACTTTACTGTAATTAACATTACTATTTTGTAGCTCTGTTATCGCAATACCATCATTATGCTTTTTAACATATATAAAAGCGTACATTTTAATAAATCCTCAAATTTTCAGTTATTTTCTCTTGAAAAAACATTTTTTTCTTGTTGTTCCCCCAGATATAAATTTGATTAGGATAAAATAAGAAAGTAAAATCATGCGTCCAGCATAGATTATGTAACACTTTCCAACACATTCAAAATACAGTAAGAAAACCTCACAGTTTATTAAGGTGAAATATAATATCTAAATAAATAATTTGAAAAACTCATAACGCATTTGAAAACCTAATTTCTGCTGTTTCAATCGGGAAAATGTTCTTTTTTTTTTTGCCTTTTTTGTGCAGTCCTGTATATGGTCTATATAGATTCGTATGCATACTACATAGTATGCTAAAAGTTAGTTCCGTTAAACGAATACAACAGTTGAAATTTCCATTCAGAAATTTCCGTGAACAAAATTAAACTCGGTTTCTGAAATGATTTGTCGCTTGCGCAAATCATTGAATCGTTTTGTTAGTTTTGAATGTTTTACATAAAAATATGATGAACAAAGGGGATTTGACGTAGAAGAGATTTGTTTTTAGGCAGATAAGCTTTATTATACATATATCAAATGGAAATTAAGCTTAATATGGCTCCATCGTATCGCCGATTGTAAGATAGATGGAGTCCCACCGGAATCGTCACACTGTGATTTATTATATGTAGATTTATGCATATATATAATTAGGCTTCTTCGTCTCTTTAAATGATGAAGTGATTCATTTTTCTTTAGATTTACAGTTTTATTGTATCGCTATTTTGTTATTATGAAGTTAAAATTTAAACAACTTTGAACTAAGATCAGATATTCTTCCGATTATGTTATCTTTTCGTAGCATTATTTTCTTGATATGTTTCACTTACTTGTCCCATGTAGTGGCCGTAATCGTCTTCTGAGGCCAGTCCACCGGCGGCCATGATGTAGGCATACGCCCTGAAATCTTCACCACCGTCACATCCGTTGTTCTGAAACTGCCAACTGCAGTCGATAAGTTGTTGTTGAGACAGTCTCACTTGATGGCCCGTCTAAATGAAAACAAAACAGAAAAATGTAAGCAAAGCTATTTCGTGTGTTCATTAATTAGGAAAAATATTTTATTTCAAAATTATTAATGGAACTCAATGGCGCAGAAAATTGTTTAGCAATCTGAGATAACCATTTGAACATTTAGCAGCAATCTGTAGGCATGGACGATATATGCAGAGGGTGGAGAATGTTACATAGGGCAATCCTTGCTAGTTATTTATAACAAGCAATATAAAAATTTTGTTTTTAAAGTCAATTCCTACTTAGGTCATGAAAGAAAAATTTAATATAATCCCTTAAGCTAATATTAGTTTTTGTTGCATTAAAATATCTCAATTTGTTGATTTTCTATAAGCAAGTAGGTTTACAATGGAACTCTATGGGAATTTGGCGAAATATTAGAGATATCGCCAAGTTGGCGTCACATTTGGCGACACATTTTGGCCGCCAAATTTGGCGATATATCGCCAAGTTGGCGACAAACTTGGCGGTATTTGGCGACAGAACAGGGTCCCCCTATGGTAACCCCTTATTGAAAATACTTTAATTGATCTTCAACAACCAAAGGCCGCCATTTTGTTTCCCATGCAAAACTAAAATTAATTAATTAAAATTTAATTAATTAATATTTGAAAAAACTGTATTAACATCAATTGTCATCCAGTACAAGTTTTAAAAAAATTATTTCAACTTAATAGGGTGAATAATGAGTATTTTATTAACGATTGAAAATTTGAACAAGATAAATATATAAATAAATAAATAAATATAGGGAGAGTGTGAGCTAATAGTAGGAATTGAAAAATATAATGGAAGTTTTTTAAATTAAACTTTTATACAACTTTACAACCCTTTTTACATGTAATAAATATTTACTAATTAAATCTCGACTTATACGTAATTGCAATGAAATTTAATAATAAACAAAAAATATATTTTAACTATCTTCGTTTTTATTCGTTTTCTTTTAAGTATATGTACACAGCATATGTCAGCAGTGTTGACGCATCTGGAGGATATTTTATTTAGAAATGTTGAATTCATACCAGAAAATTTTGAACAGCAATTTTCTTTTACTTTATTTATGGAATATCTATCATCTTTTTACAACTCGGAAGCCCTTCAAAGTGCAAACACTGTTAAGCCACTGTTAAGCCTATCCCCTTATAAAGCAAAAATAACTATTAAAACTTACCAGATGCAGTATAAAACAATGAGTAACGTTTACAAACCTTCAAGAAATGTGCTCCTTCAATCGTTCCAGTAGTTCCAAAACTCCAACATGATCCGCAAACGGCTTGATCCTTGACGGGAGTGACAGCACCTTTCAAAATTTAATGAACGTTAAATTAACTCTTACCTGACAAGATGATTTAAAAAAAAAAAAAAAAACAGTAAGATAAGTAATATATTGTTCTTCAAATATAAGGAAAGGGCATCAAACAAAGTCTTCTATCAACCAATCTACCAACTACATATTTGTTTTAGCGATCATTGCGGAAATTTCCATGACGGCGTAGACCAATCGTATTGCAGACGTGTTAATCGTGGACCAATCAGATATAGTAGGTAACTTACTTGTAAACCAATCAATGTGCTTGAGATCTTTTGTTCAATAGAGAGTATAAAGACGGGCAGTTTATCAGTCATCATTTTTCAATTTATGATGTTATCTACCTTTTATGATGTTTAACCTTTTCTTTACAGGGAGATGACAGATTAAAAAGCAGAATTTTATGAAGTAAAAATAGCATCGCTAGAGTCAAATTTTTATCATATTCACTTCTGATTTGCCCATCCGCGATACGTTCAAACAGTGTTGCCAGATTGGGGACTTTTTTAATTCAGATTTTTTGACTGTCACCACTTTTTAAAATAGTATAATTCGCCTTGTTTTTCATAATTTTTAATCTATTTTTAAATAGGCCGAATATTTCTATTTCAAAAAAGCGGTGACAATCAACAATCTGGGGACAAAAATATCCTCTATTTGGCAACACTGCGTTCAAAGCTGTAAACCTTCCAATTTTTTCAAGTCAAATAAGCAAGTTTTGAGTCAGAATTTTTTTTAATAAAATGTGTCTTGTCTCTTTGTGTTATTTATTTGATTTCATTTATTGAGTAAAAATTTCTGGTTGAAAGCATGCATGTTTGACATGAACAACAACCGAAAGTTTGGCATTGCTAGAAGAGTTTGTTTATTACTTCATTACTATTTTTCCCATATTTTATCCCTAAATTAGTTTATGACTCGTGGGCTAGAGTCCTGCATTAAGTCAGGTAACCTAATTTTACCCGAACCCGATCCGACCCGCAGTTCTGGTCGGGATAATGCTATATTTTTTTTTCAATGCGGGTCATGTTCGATTTCCGAATTATTTTCTTCTTTTGTGCCAGTTCTAGATTCTGCAAGGATATAAACGATATGAATGGTATCAATTATGTATGCGGGAAACACACATCGTATACAGGAAACGTAAAAGAGCGCTTTTATAGACTGATGGTAGAAATTATTGTTTGAACCAGAAAATTTCATAAGTGGAAGATACAAGGTGTAATCCAAGCGCATTTGATACCGTTTGGTTGTATACAGATTTCAGTGGATAGTATTCCAAATCTGGGTTCGAGGCTGAAAAAAGTCACGTGGTACCGCTAATTTACCCAAAGAACTTCAAACTGATAAGAAGGGGAGCTACTACATTGCGTCTATGGAGCTTTCCCTTCTTTACGCTAGAAGTTTTTGCCTTGACCACGTGATCCTGACGTAGATGGAATATCCTCCATTTATATCGCCTCTTGTGCACATAAATTTTGCGATCACTCTCGAAAAATCGCAAGTATACAATGTGTTAAAATTAAATCTAAGATAAGGAGTTTTCAAAAATGAATATTTATCGAGCTATGTTCCTTTCAGAGGGGCCATAATTAAAAAGAGGTGTCCAGAGACCTATAATTTAAAACGAAGAAAATGACAAAATTTGGTGGTATGCGTTTTAGATCTGAAGAATTTGACTATGAAAGAAACATTTAAAAATTTCTGCACGAGGAGTCGCTATCAGTCACTGTACAAATAGCGAATCTTTATCTGAGATTGCTAATCTACTCTATCGCCATGTCCCTATATGAAAAGGGAATGTTTACAAACAAATATTTCTGTCAACCAATCTACCTACTACATTTTTGCCTTAGTGTTCGTCGCAGGAATCGTCATAGGGACGTAGATCAATCATATCGCGAACAAGTTAATCATAGACCAATCAGATTGCCTGTGCTCTTTTGTACAATAGGGAGCATATAACCTTGTCATTTTACCAGCAATGGCGTCAGTTGCGCTTTCCTTGTAGGAGACACGGTGAAAGGAGAGTACAATAAGTTCTACATCAATATTTTGTGGAGGAAAAATTAATAAAAAGTTCATTTTCCACCATATTCACCAGATCTCCCTCCGCATCACTTTGATTATGGGAGCATTTAAAAAGAACCATTTTTGTTTTATCATGAGCAAGTTGAAAGTTTATTACTTTAAATGATCAAGTAGCTTTTCAGTCAGATTGTTGAAGTATGGTGCATATTACAGTCGTAAGTGCGGTTCATAGAATCCCGTTTTACACGATGTGCAAAAGTAATAGATTGAACATTAGTAATGTATTAGTAAAACAAATATTTTTGTCAACTGTAATTAGTTGTTTTCGTTACTACATCTAAATAATTAATTTTACAGCAAGTGGTATCGATTTCTTAGTTGATTTTTTTTTTTCAATTTGATAGTGGTTTTCGCAAATGTTTTTCTTTACAATCGACATAGCTTAAGCCTATGACTACGAGGATGCGACGATAGACTGTAGCGTCTGAAGACACTATTCGCATCCATGTGGACTCTGCAATCAATTTCTCTTAATCTAAATCGTATATCCACCGAATTTGATTATGTTAGAACCATTTTTTTCAAATAATGGAACTCCAAAAACATCACTTTTAATTATCGCCTAGCCGTATTTTGAAATTTTCAGTCTTATTTACAAAATCTTTACATTTTTTGTTACAGTGGGAAGTATGTGCGGGACATTTTGGCCTTTTTGACACGATTCCCAGATAGCATGAACATTAGCAGTAAGTTTGATTTTTTCTGACATTATCTTGCCGTGACAAATTTGAATTGAGAAATTCTCAGCAAATTTGCCGCAAGGAATACCATCTCCCACTTGCATGACTAGTTTGTTGTAAAACTGAAGGCAAGACCGACTTTAATTCACGAAAGTAAAAAATCCCTCTGTTGACAGAATAGACAATCAGCACATACGCAGAAATTGCAGGAATTTTATTCGGTTTGCACCGCTTTTTCTATACGCTATACTTATCAAATGCCAAAAAAAAGTCTCGTATTGAAAAAGTACACATATTACCGTAACTTGTTTGTGGTGATGACAATGATGCATGCGCTTTCCGATAGTGTGTTCGTATCAATAGACCTGATTAGGTCTATGGACCCCTCCATAGGTGTTAAAGTTATTGTTTCGGCGTAAATGCCCTCAAATTTATTTGTTTATAATTTAACTCTGTTTATCTTTCATATTGTGAAACATAATTATAAAACTGATTTCTTTTGACAGAAAAAATCTAATCTGTTTATCTAAATTGTTTATAATCCTGAATCAATATTTATGAGTAACATTATGATTTCAAGGTCATGTAATATATATTTATTTACTTTATAATAATTTTGAATTGATGGTGATTTATTAGTTTTATAATTACTTGGATGTCATTTAAATGAATATTATAGCTATTTAGAAGATTTATAACTGCATATTGTAATTTTTATTTTGATGTTTATTTTATATAATATGTATCTTTTTTAAAAGGGTGAGTCTTGACTCTGCAACCAAGCAGAGAACATGTAACATGTTCTGTCTCTGTATTCAGAGATGTAAGTTATAATTCGTGGCTCTGTTTAATGCAGAGTGTATAATGGAAGTCCTGACTCTGCAACCAAGCAAAGAACATTTTTTTTTTATTGGCTCTGTTAAATATGGAGAATTACTATTATGGAACAATTATTAACTTCTAATGATGCATAGAATTTACACACTATTTCAGTTTTATCCAATAAACTATTTAATCTAATTGCTCTCCCATCTCACTTGGATTTTGAAAATTTATTTGTCATATGAACTTTCGGCGCCAACACATATTTTTTTTGGTGCCGAAACCCGGGAAACATTTTTTGGAAAGAATAGTGAGCTATTTTTAAAGTGATTTGTGATTAACAACTGTGCACTGTGCTTTATGTTTTAATGTGTGATTTTGGATTACAACTATTCTTACGTTTGGATTACAACTGGACATCCGGCCATGCCATCTACATTACCTGGAATTAACAGGTAAGAAAATATTTTTTTCATTTTCTATGAATGGTTTATGTTTTAAAATAAGAATTATTGTTTATTTAAAATGGAAAATCTTGAAAAGCTGAAAGCAAAACGTTCTGTTGAACGAACGAGTTTCACGAAATTAATTACAAAATTATAAACATTATTAAATGATGACATTGATAATACGAAAACCGATGAATTATTAGAGCTTCAAGAAATATTCCCCTTAAAAGAAACGGCTTTCCAAAGTTTGAATCGTGATATTGAAGCTCAAATATCCGACTTAAAAGAATATGAAAAGGACATTGCTAATAGCGAAAAGTACACTGACCAATTGATCAGTGCTAAATTTAAAATTAAAAATAGATTAAGAAAATGTAAAAAGGATAATGTTTCTATGATAGCAACTAGTCATGTAAATTCATTGAATGGTTCTGCTAGTGGAACAGAAACGAGTTCTGCCATGAAATTGCCTAAATTAAATGTTCCAAAATTTTCTGGTGAAATCGAAGAATGGGTCGAATTTTTTAACTGTTTTGAAACATCGATACACCAGAATAAATCACTATCTAAGATAGAAAAATTCGCTTATCTAAAATCCTTGTTATGTAATTGGGCCTATAATGTGGTAGAAGGGTTTCCATTGACAGAACAAAATTATGATACTTGTATTGATTTATTAAAGGACCGTTTTGGTAAGGTTGATGTTATTATTAATAAACACATGACTAATTTATTAAATATGGAACCAGTTAAAAATTGTTCAAATTTAAATGCATTAAGAAGATTGCATGACATGTGCGAAGTTAATATTAGAAGTTTAAGAAATTTGGGGGTAACATCCAGTTCTTAGGGACAATTGCTAAATCCTATTTTGCTAAAGCTATTGCCCCATGAATTAGTGATTGAATATCATAGAAAACGTGATACTATCAAAGAGTCATCAGATGTAACCGATCTAATTGCCTTTCTGAAATGTGAAATAGAATGTAGAGAAAAGGCTTTGTCAATGACAAGTTCTAAAAATGATGCATCCTCTTCTTTTGTACATAAAAATAAAACTGAATTTCGTGAAAAGAAAACATCAAATAAATATCAATATGCGTGCTAATATTAAAGTTTTTTGTGTATTTTGCAAAGGTAATGATCATTTATCTTCCGAGTGTAAAAATTTAGCTGATGATAAGAAAAGATTAATATTACGTAAGGAGGGTAAATGTTACAAATGCTTTTTGAAATCGCATTTATCTTCGCAATGCCGCATAAAATTAAAGCCATGTCTAAATTGTAAAAGCACTGAACATAACAAATTATTTTGCTTTAAGAAAAGTTTGAAACCAGAAATGAATGAAAATCAAAATCAAACAGTTGTATCTAATTCTCATTGTAATTTTAGAAATTCTAAGCATGCTGTTTTATTGCAAACATGTTGTGTAACTGCTCAAGGTAATTCTAAATCAAAGGTAGTTCGATTATTACTTGATTCTGCAAGCGAAAAAAGCTTCATAACAAAAGCATTAGCTCGTGAATTAAATTTGCCTGTTTTAAGAAAAGAACATTTAACTGTATTCGCTTTTGGCATGGATCAAGGTCGCGAAGAAGAATATGATGCTTTTAAAATTAAATTGCGAAGTAAAATGAATTATCATCGTTTTATAGATGTTGAGGTGTTAGCTACCGATTTGATAAGTGCAACAACATTGAAGGTTCCCAATTCTGACCCTCTAGTTACAAAATACATTGAAAGTAAAAGATGGAGGTTAGCCGACCCTACGCCCGAGGAATCCGAAGTACAAATTTTACTTGGAGCTGATTATTTCTGGAATGTTCAGAGAGGTGTCGTTGAAGAAATTAATGACCATTTATATGTAGCTAATACACTTTTTGGGTACACAATAGTGGGAAAAATAAACTCTAAAGGTAACGAAACAGTTAATGCTCATCTTGTATCTGTTAATGAAATAGAAAATTTTGATTTGCAAAAGTTTTGGAAACTAGAGTCTTTGGGTATTTGTGATAGTAAAAATGAATTATTTTCACAAAAGGATTTAGATGCTCTTGATTTATTTAATGATAATTTAAATTTTGTAAATGGAAGATATGAAACTAAACTTTTGTGTAAAGTAAATAAAAATGAATTGGAATCCAATTTTGATGTAGCTAAACATAGACTTTGGGGATTAAAATCGAAATTGTGCAAAAATGAATGGTTACTTAAGGAATATGAGAAAATATTAAATGAACAATCTGGTTTGGGTATAATTGAAGAATGTGAGTTTAATAAAGATGAAATAAACACGTATTACATGCCTCACAGACCAGTAATAAGGGAAGATAAATCGACAACTAAAGTAAGAATTGTTTTTGATGCGTCATCCAAAGATAAGGGGCAAAATCGTTAAACGAGTGCTTATTTCCTGGGCCCAATCTAAATCCTAACATATTGGACATTATTTTAAAATTCCGTCTCCACAAAATTGCTTTCTCGGCAGATATAGAAAAGGCATTCTTGGAAATCCAGATACAGGAAGAAGATAGAAATTTTTTGAGGTTCCTGTGGTTTGACAATATCACTAGTAACAATCCCATTTTGAAGGTTTTTCGCATGACTCGTGTAACTTTTGGTGTAACAACTTCACACTTTTTTCTTTCTGCGACCATCAAACATCACATTGAGGGCATTTACGCCGAAACATCCTCCGCCTCCATGAACGGAGTTCATCAAACAATTATAACTTACCAAATTTCCACTATCACATACTAAATAATCAAATATTAAATACAAAATTAAAATATTACCTTAAATGTCAAGTATAACTAAAATGAAATGCAATTAAATCCTACTACTTCTAAAAAAAAACAGTTTCTGGAACAACTAAAAATAGAAAAAGACATTAATATACAAAATAGTTCAGAAAATTACATTGCCGCGCCTCGAACTTCTTGGAGCACTTACGGCTGCAAGATTAGCGAAATATTTAAAGGAAATATTTAAAATTGTGAATGAAAATATATTTTGTCTAAGTGACTCCCAAATTACCTTGCACTGGATTAAAAGTAGTGCTAACAACTGGAAGCCCTTTGTGGCAAACCGCGTACGTGAAATTCAGGAACTTGTTGCTCCTGTACAATAGAAATTTTGTAAAGGAAAGGAAAATCCTGCAGATGTTCTCTCTCGTGGTTGCTCTGCATCTGAATTGATTAATAACGAGGTATGGTTACATGGTCCTAGCTGGCTGAAGGAAGAATCTTTACCAGTATTTCCCCCTGAAACTCAACCTAATCTACCTGATGAAGAGGTCTTGCAAGAACAACGTAAAACGCTTGTTTGCTCCATATCCCAAAATATTCCAGAATTTGAGCTTTTATTTAAATTTTCATCCTGGACTAAATTAAAACGAATTACGGCTTGGTGCCTCAGATTCATCAAAAATAGTACATGCCCATCTGAACGAGTCTATGGTTTTTTGACTGTTCCAGAACTTGAAAGGGCAACAAATGCTATTGTGAAATTAATTCAAAACCATGAATTCGGAGACCAACTGAAAATTCTAAAATCCAGAAAGACCCTAAATTCTAAAAGCAAACTCCTTCCTTTACATCCATTTCTCTACGAAAAGGATATTCTTCGTGTTGGAGGTAGGCTAAAAAATGCAAACTTGTCTGAATATCAAAAACATCAAATCATTCTCCCTAAAAGGCATCATGTTACAGACTTGATAATAAAGTATTTTAATGAGAAACATCTTCATAACGGGAATCAATTGACAATTTCAGCAATTCGACAAAAATTTTGGATAATTAAGGCTAAAGAAGCTGTGAAAAGAGAAATAAGGAAATGTATGAAATGTTTCCGAAATTCATCACACCTTTCATCTCAGTTGATGGGAAATCTGCCATCAGCACGCGTGACACAAGCTCGAGTATTTTCAAGAGTAGGAGTCGACTTAGCCGGCCCTTTTTTGATCAAACCTCGTAAGGGACGTGGTGTGAAACCCTTTAAACATTATGTTTGTCTGTATGTTTGTTTCGTAACAAAAGCTATCCATCTTGAATTAGTCACTGATCTTACAACTGAAACCTTTCTAGCCTCATTGAAAAGATTCGTGGCTCGACGTGGAAAACCTCTAGAAATATTTTCCGACAGAGGTACAATTTTTGTAGGGGCAGACCGCGAAATAAAGAGAATGATGTCTCAAATTGCTTCTGATGAAAAATTGCACAAGTATCTTACTGACGAAATGATAGTATGGAAATTCAACCCACCTTCCGCCCCTCACTTTGGAGGCCTTTGGGAAGCGGGAATAAAACAAATGAAAAATCATTTGAAGAGAACAATTGGTGATCGGATTTTAACTTATGAAGAATTTTTGACCTTAATTGCACAAATTGAGTCATGCTTAAATTCAAGACCGCTTGTGGCTGTGTCTTCTGATCCAAATGACTTTACGGCTCTGACGCCAGGACATTTTATTATAGGAGCCCCCTTGACCTCCTTACCTGAGCCTGATATCTCCTCTACCTATGTAACTCCTTTGAAACGTTGGAAATTGCTACAAAAGATTTTCCAAAGTTTTTGGAAAAGGTGGTCGTCAGACTATCTCTCACAATTGCAGCAACGTACAAAGTGGTTTAGAAGCAACCCGAACTTAAAAATCAATGACTTGGTGTTGATAAAGGAAGAAAACCAGCCCCCATTAAGGTGGAAATTGGGCAGAATAATTGAACTATTTCCTGGTAATGATAACATTGTTCGTGTAGTAAAAATAAAGACTTCTACTGGTGAACTGAAACGTCCAATCACAAAACTGTCTCTTCTACCGATGGACTAGAACTTTACTTTATTTTAACGAACTTTATTTATTTATTTATTTATTTTTTTACATGTCTAATTTTTGTAATTGCCTCCATGAACGGAGTTCAGTTATAGTGAAACAGTTGTAAACAGATAGTGGGGTGTTGAAAGATTACTACTTTGCAGTAAGTTTGCAGTATTTTTAATTACTTGTTTGCAGTTAATTTGCAATAAATTTGATACATCATGAATTTAACTTGCACGACAAGTTAGCTGCAAGTTCAAAGTGTGGTGACTTCGGCGTTTGCGTTATCTGGCTGCAGTCTTGTTATGAACTTTCAGTCTTGTCATGCTGGGCTTGCTGCAACTTTTGCAGGTTTTCAAAGCAAGACTGCTACAAATTTTCTGCAAATTAAAAATGCTATCTGGGTTATGTCGTATCGTGACTTCACTGCAACGTGTTTGCCGACATGTTTTCTCAAACAGAAATATTTATTTAGACTACAGATAGGTTTAAAAGAAGTTATCATAATCCTTCTGTTTGCATCCGACCAACTAAAATCGTCAATGGATCTTATGCATGTGACGTCACTCTCTTGAGCTGGCGGTATCTTGATCCTTTATTCTATCTACTGTACCAAAAGAATGTCAGTATGCACAGACGCCAATACCGCCAGCAAGCAGAAGGTTTTTAGCATCTACCTAGCCTAGGTTGCGTACATAAAGTTTAACAGAAATTTTGCAAATTTAGCGAATGTTCTCTTCTACAGAACAACATTTTGAATTTATATTACAATATATTAAGTATCTACTGCCACAATAATGAATATTTTGCGGTACATTTAAGGGGTCTTGTACCTTTTAAAATCACTGAATATTAACAAAAACATTCAAAGTTTGAATTAGTGTATTTTCAAAGTCCTTTTATGTATAAACATGAAAATTTGACTATTGATTAAACAGATTTTGCTTTTTAATATACTACTATTAGAAACTAACCAGTCTTTCACAGAATTTATGTATTGTAGAAATTAAAATAGCTCTTTTTTTTTTTTTTTTTTTTTACTCCGTAAGTCATTGCGCGCATGATATCGTCGGTACCATGTCAAACTATCCAATGTGAAAAAAGTGGTGTACTTTTTTAAAATTCATCTTTCTTGATTGGCACCACTTTTTTGAAATAGTAAAATTTGCGTTATTTAACCTTATTTAATGGCATATTAATTAAGGCGAAAACAAGGGGAATTTTAACATTTCAGAAAAGTGGTGCCAATCAAGAAATAAGAATTTAAAAAAAGTAGCCCACTTTTTTCACATTGGATAGTTTGACATGGTACCGACGATATCTTCAGAACGTATGTATGGATTGTCATAAAATTTGATATAAGTATATGTATTAGGTAGCTTTCTTTACAAAAAAGCTACCTATTGCAGCCGTTCGGAGGAAAGCGTTTTCAAAAAATTTTGTTATATTTTCATCGATCATGACCCCCAGACCCCGAAACCACCCTCCGTTCAAAATTGATATATATATATATATATCTGACCTATGTCACACTGTAACTCCCGTAATTATGAACCGATTTCGATGTAATTCGGTGTGTACATAGTACATACCAATGTCTCGACCGAGTTCGTTGGCCAGCTTCATCCGCCGTTTTGTTTCAAAATGGCGGCCATTTAAAATTTTTAAAAAATTTTAAAACTTGAAATGTGGTACCAAAAAATTAAAAATGGAAAAATATTTTTTTCTTATGTATTTGATCTTTATACAAAGATTCCGGAGCAGTTTTTGTTTCGTCTATATCTTAAAAAATGGCTGCGTTATAGCATTTTGAATTTCTAGCATTTAAAACGTCCTGTATTTTGTCAAGCGATAAAAGGCGTATTTATGAACCGATTTGGATGTAATTCAGTGTGTGCATAGAACATACCAATCTCTCGACCGAGTTCGTTGGCCAGCTTCATCCGCGATTTTGTTTCAAAATGGCGGCCATTTAAAATTTTAAAAAAATTTTTAAACTTGAAATGTGGTACCAAATAATTAAAAATGGAAAAATATTTTTCTCTTATGTATTTGACCTTTATACAAAGATTCCGGAGCCGTTTTTGTTTCGTCTATATCTTAAAAAATGGCTGAGTTATAGCATTTTGAATTTCTAGCGTGGCTGACATTTTGAAACGTCCTGAAATTTGTCACGCGATAAAAGGCGTATTTATGAACCGATTTGGATGTAATTCAGTGTGTACATAGTACATACCAATCTCTCGACCGAGTTCGTTGGCCAGCTTCATCCGCCATTTTGTTTCAAAATGGCGGCCATTTAAAATTTTTTTAAAAATTTAAAATTTGAAATGTGGTACCAAAAAATGGAAAATGGAAAAATATTTTTTCTTATGTATTTGACCTTTATACAAAGATTTCGGAGCAGTTTTTGTTTCGTCTATATCTTAAAAAATGGCTGAGTTATAGCATTTTGAATTTCTAATGTGGCTGACATTTTGAAACGTCCTGAATTTTGTCACGCGATAAAAGGCGTATTTATGAACCGATTTGGATGTAACTTCGTTTATACATAGTACATACCAATGTCTCGAACGGGTTCGTTGGTCAGCTTCATCCGCCATCTTGTTTAAAAATGGTGGCCATATAATCTTTTAAGAAAAATTTAAATTTGAAATGTGGTACCAAAAAATTAAAAATTGAAAAAATATTTTCTTCTTATGTGTTTGACCTTGCTAAAAAGATTCGGGAGCAGTTTTTGTTTCGTCTATATCTTAAGAAATGGCTGAGTTATAGCATTTTGAATTTCTAGCGTGGCTGACATTTTGAAACGTCCTGATTTTTCTCACGTAATAACAGGCGTATTTATGAACCGACTTGGATGTACCTTGGTGTGTACATAGTACATACAAATATCTCGACCGAGTTCGTTGGCCGGCTTCATCCGCCATCTTGTTTCAAAATGGCAGCCATTTAAAAAATTAAAAAATAAAAAAATTTAAATGAGATACCAAAAAATTGGAAAGTGAAAAAGATTTTTTTTGTATGTGTTTGACCTTAATACAAAGATTCCGGAACAGTTTTTCTTTCGTCTATATCTAAAAAAAATGGCTGAGTAATAGCATTTTGAATTTCTCTTGTGGCTGACATTTTAAAACGACCTGATTTTTGTCACGCGATAACAGGCGTAATTATGAACCTATTTGGATGTAACTTGGTCTGTACATAGTACATACCAATGTCTCGACCGAGTTCGTTGGCCAGCTTCATTCGCCATCTTGTTTCAAAAGGGTTGTCATTAAAAAAAAATTAAATTTAAAATTCAAAATGAGGTATTAAACAATTGGAAAATGAAAAAGATTTTTTTATGTTTTTGGCCTTGATACAAAGATTCCGGAGCAGTTTTTGTTTCTGAAAATTTGTTCTTTTGTTTATATCTTAAAAAATGGTTTATTTATAGCACTTTGAATTTCTAGCATGGCTAACATTTTGAAACGATCTTGTATTTGTCACGCGATAACACACGTATTCGCCTATTTCGATGTAAGAAGGCATGTGGATAGTATACATCAACACCTCGACCAAGTTCGCTGGCCAGATTCATCAGCCATCTTGTTTCAAAATGGCGACCATTAAATTAAAATATATATATATATTTAAAGTGAGGTGCAAAAAAATTAGAAATTGAAAAAGGTTTCTTTCTTAAGTATTTGACCTTGATATAAGGATTCAGGAGCATTTTTTGTTTGTCTTTACCTTAAAAAATGGCTCAGATATAGCAGTTTCAATTTCTATTGTGGGTGACATTTTGAAAAATCTGATTTTTTGCATGCGACAGCACTCCTATATATTAACCGATTCCGATGTGAGTGAGCATGTGCACAGCAATTACTAAGGTCTCGACCAAGTTCACTTTTTAGCCTCATCCACCATGTTGTCTTAAAATAACAGGCACTTTAAGAAATTTCCGAATTTGGCAGCCAAATATATGTTACTTTAAAGAAAAGCAGCTTGGATAAAGCTGACTAATATCGAGAAATTCTCATTCATAATATTGATAAAAAATTAGTATTGAATCTCCTATATTCGGTTTCCACTAAATTGAGCTTCGTGTGTTTGAATGATATAATTTGGCTTTTTTTAAATAAGGATTATGAAAGCTACCTCTTCCTCCCGGCACTGGCCGGAAGGACTTTTTTTAAAACGATCTACTCTTAGGTCAAAATTATTTTATTAACCATGTAAAAAAATATTTTTGTGAAAAAAAATTAATTATTTTTATTTTTAATAATAATAAACGGTCCAGTGCGAGTATTACTCCCGCACAGAGGGTTCCGTACAATAAATATATGAATTAGTGATTGTATTATTAAAAAAACCGTTGCTAAAAGAATACTAAGACTTTGTAAAAAACTATACAAAGTAGAGTTGGGTATAACAGTATCCTTCTATATATAAAAAAAAGTTTTGATTTGGAAATGGACCAATGAAAATCTGCGTACATCATCCGGGTATACTCCTACTAGATCGGCATCCATATTTTTTATGACCGGGGATCTTTCTTCGTTAATATTAAGAAAACTGTTTCATACAAAAATATGAAAATCGGTGGTGTTATAGAGACATGTTTCATAAACACGCTGATGCAGACAGTTTTTAAATCGAATAATTATTTTAAGAGATATTTAATGTTAAAGATGGTCAAAATCGTTCCATTAAAAAAGTTTTATAAGAGAAAAACTATACATAGAAATTTAAACATTTTTAGATCATTTTATACATTGGAAGTTCCCGATGTGCAGGCTGCAATTATCTTTTTAATTTGACTCATTTTTTGAGGATTTATTTCCATTTTAAATTAAAATTTTCAGCATTTCGAGAGATATTTTTTACACATTTTAGAAAAGGGCAATTATTTTAAACTGTTGCCAATTTTAAAAACAGCGCAAAGAATAATATTTAATTCAAATAAAAAATTTATTTACACGTGGCTATTATAAACAGGAAAAAACTTTCAAATTAGAAATAAGTGATTACGTGTTAAAAATCAGGAAAATATTGAAAATTACATCATAAAAACTACAGTTGCACGTGAATTTTAAAAGGGAAAGAAAATTTTTAAATACTAAATTCATTATTATACGTTAAAAGTCACAAATGAAGGAAATTACGTCATATTTAAAAAGACCAAATAAATAAAAGTTGGCAAAACACTTTAAATTAAAAAATATATTTTCACGAGACATCTATTTCATATTTTGAGATAATCTTTTCAACTATTATCGTGAATTCTAAGACAGCGCAAATAATATTTCCTTTCTAACAGCAAAAGTATTTTCATGTATTAAAAAAAGAAAGGAAACTTTGGTGAAAATTACGTCAGATTTAAAACGATACATTTAAAAGAACTTTCTCATAGCGTTGTTAAAAAGTACCAAGAGACAAAGACTCTGTGTACTTAATTCATTTTACATTAGCTTACTTTCAAATTTTTAACTAATTTTTAACACTTTCCAACAAAGTTGAAAAGTGTTATTGATTTCGATTTGTCTGTTTGCGCTCTAACTCTCGTAAATATACTCGGATCGCACTGAAATTTTTGGTTATTGACGTTTAGCCTAGCACGAACCCTATTTCAAATGAAGTTTGTAGCATGTTTAGTTCATTTACAGGGACAGTCAAAAGTATTCCGTTACATTAGTGCCAATGGGAAAAAATCATTTCAAAATGTTACACCCTTTCAAACATAATAAAAAATATATGCATTTACTAAGTGCACTAAAATATGCAGAATATTATAGCATATGCGGTGCAACGAATAGTTACTATTCATTTACAGGGCTACACAAAAGAATTCCATTACAAATGATATTAGGGGAAATTGCTTGCGGCGTATTTTAATTATACAAATTCATATATAATAAAATTGATGTACGTCGGTGAGGCTTACTTAAGTTATTTCATGTATAATACGAAGTGCATAGCATTTACAGGAACATACAAAACATTTCAGACAAGTATTTTCTATCCGAAGTACTGTATATTAGCGGCGATGGCACTGAATGCATTTTTAATTATGATATGCGCTTTTAAGTTTCACTATATTTATGCATACTATATGGTGTGTGTAAATGTTATAGTTGGTATATAGGGATACGCAAAAGAATTCGTAAAGGTTACTGAGTATGACCGTAAATTGCTGAAAGGGGGGTTTAAAATGTGTTATGCTGAACTGCATGTAGTTTTCTATGAAATGTTTGTAGAATATAGATAAAATGATATACAGGGCCATGCAAAGAATTGGATACATGACCGTCTATAGACGATAAATTCTGGAAATGCGATTTCAGTAAGAGGGATTTAGTTTGAATTAAAATTTAACTAAATAGTGGCGTGTAATAAAGGTACTAGGTAAACAACAGGGCTGAACAAAAGTATTCAAGTATGTTTCCATCTATTAGTATAAATTGCTGAAAGAGAAATTTCAACCTGCTATGCGTTTTCTTGCTAAACTAAATTTTCTATTATATAGTATATATATCAGCCAACAGATCAAACACAGGGCTCTTCGGAAGAATTGGAATAAATATTTAGCTATGGATGGTAACTGCTGAAATCAGTTTTTTAAATGTTTAGTTAGTTATCTTATTTACCTTATTTCCCTAAATAACGAAGTTTTGTTAAAACTTTCAGGGAGTGTTGGAAAGTGTTTCCTAATCTATGCCATACGCATGATTTTTCTTTCTTGTTTTTAGTCAAAGATTTATTTTATCTCTTAGCAGCGGCTGATTTCGTCTTACAAATCTCCAATCAAAGGAAAATGAATGAAAACCCGTTTACAGGGAGACCGTCACTGTTTTTTAAAATTATAATTGAATCTTTTTAAGGCCGATGAAATTAGCATGCTTTTAGAATCTGCGGTGTCTGAACGGGGGTTGGCGAGCGTAGCTCGTAGGGGGCAGAGCCCCCTAGTGTACTAAATAAATGTAAATGGATATGCCATGAAAGTTCAAAGAGATACGGAACCTAAATAATATAAAATATAGCTATTCTGTATAACTCATTTTTACTTTCTTCTATCTTTACAAGAAGAAAGTATTGGATTCGTGAAAATATTCTAATTCCGGTTTTTAACGGATTTATACGTTTTAGGGGACAGAGATCATGAAAAACATATTTTTAAAAAATGTCTGTCTGTGAATCTGCCTGTCTGTGCGTGACACAAATTTTGTGGGCGCTCTATCTTAAGAAATATTGAAGAGAATTTAATAAAACTTTAGACTAAGTTAGCCCCTAATACAAATTGGCGCTGATTACGTTTTGGTGAAAATCGCTCAGCAGCTGGCGCTGCTATGCTGCATTATTCATGATTTCCACAATAACTATATTTCAAGAACTAAAGCACGGATTTTCAGAAAACTTCAGATTCAGTTAGTCCTTGATATAATTCGGTGCTGATAACCTTTTGGTGTAAATCGCCCAATAAGTGGCGCTGTTATGCTGCATTATTCATGATTACCGCAATAGCTCTATCTCAGGAACTAATGCACGAATTTTCATCAACCTTCAGAGTTAGCCCCTGATATAAATTAGTGCTGTTTAGTTTTTGGTGTAAATCGCCCAACAGGTGGTGCTACTATGCTGCAATTTTCACGATTTCCGCAATAGCTGTGTCTGAAGAACTAATGCATGAATTTTCATCAAATTTTAGATCCAATTAGTCCCTGATATAAACTGATCTTGATAAGTTTTGGGTGTAAATTGTCCAAGAGGTGCCACTGCTATGCAGAACTTTTCACGATTTCTGAAATAGCTCTATCTCAAAAACTAATGCGCGGATTTTCATCAAAATTTCAAATTCAAATAGAAGTTCACATAAGTTGTCCCTGATTAGATTTGTGTATAAATCACCTAACTGGTGGCACTGTTGTGCTGCATTTATCAGGAAGTATTAACATGTATGAGAGAGAAGAAAGGTTTGGGATTGACGCATCCGACTAGTTTAATATATCTTAATCTGTTTATAATGACCTTAATTCAGTACTGACAATAAAAGCAGTGCATATTTAAACTTCATTTGGCATTTCATAAAACTAAATTCTGCATAGTAATAACCTTTCTTTCTACAGTGTAGCTAAATCAAAACATTCCTTCAAAGTTTACATTTGACATTGTGCTAAGCGCGCTTCGAAAGGAGGTCACAAATTTGCAACGCGCCTTGGTCCGTGCAGCGTTTTTCCAGATAGGTTTTTAATTGACTTTTAAAGTCACTCGAGGCGATTGAAAGATCCATTCAATGCAAAATTGTCGCGAATCCCATAGTATTTATGTAATTCGTTGTAATTAAGGAGTCTCAGGACTCTTAAAATTGGAAATGAAAAAAAAAGAGACCAGTTTCAACATTTAATATCTTAAAATGTATGAGATTTTAAAACACAATTTTTACTTATATGAAAGATATAAGTACGTTCTTTCATTTTATGTATTTAAAAAATTGCAAGATGCAGAATTAGCATTTACAGGGGGGGAGGGGGGGGGGCTCCAAACAGTCAGACATTTGACAAGCAGAAAATTGGTATAACAGCTTACGCGCTCGATTGGAAAATAAATATAGCAACTAGAAAAAAAAAATTGGTGCCTACTTATATTTCAGGTTGTAATAATTACCCTGAACCTAAATAAATTTGTATTTAAAGCCTTTTTATATTTTTAATACAAAGTTGTATTTAGCTAATACAAAATTTTGAAAATTTCAACAACATAATCACTTAAAAAATATTTTTTTGAGCAATAAAAAGGAAATTTTAGTTTCAGTTTATACAGATTAACATGAAACGTATGTTTTGAAAATTTATAAAAAATATTCAAAAGTTTTTGAGATATCGTGAGCGTTATGCCCAAAAAAGTCATTTGGAGAAAAATGACTTAAAAGTTTGGAAAATGCCGCTTCAGCTATTGAGCGGGTATACTTCTAAAAGCCATAACTTCTGTTCTAATGAGAATTTGAAGGAAACAATTATACTAAAATGTTCAGAAAAGATAGAGGATTAACATCTAAAAAAATTTAAATTAAAATTTTTTTGAAGCTTTAGGAGTCTTGAGACCCCTTGAATTAGTCTGTTTTTAACAATGTGACCTTTATTGCTTTTATACTGTTACTGGCCCTTGCATTACACATATATATCATTAAAAGTTGTTAACTAGGCTTTAAAAACCGATGGTACATAGAGTACGCCACCCCTGCCATTATGTATGTCCAAACCGTCCATACCTTTAAGGGTTAGGCAGCCTAAGAGAGACTGCTCAGGACCGGCTAGGCCTGCCCCTTAGAGCTTAACGTCTCTCCCGGTATGTTCCCCGACACGTTGGGGCTCGTTAGTGAGTCCAGCCCTGTCCGGCCGTATGCAGACGGACAAACACAAAATGCTCAAGGGGCGACGCTCACCCGCTAAGGGCGTCTATGCACCACCGACCACAGAACCCAGAATTTATTTGAAAAAGAACAAAGTGGGATTACAAAAATTAGACGAATGCCTTCCCGCCAGGAAAACGCCTACTCGCCACAGAGGGCGGGAGTATAAGAACATTTAAAGTAGAAATAAAATAAAATAAATAATAATAATAATAATAAACGTCACTGATCCTGGCCGCCGGGGTATGAACCCCTCTCGCGACAAGGGGCGGCAGGAAGGTAAAAGAATGGAATGCGTGGCACAAGTAAGATGGCACGAGCAAATACTCAAGCGTCCATTGGAGACAGGAGCGCGCCAGAAGTATCCGGCGCCTGTGTGCAGAACTTCACTTAGCGCCCCATATACCCAAACCCCTCCTCCCTACACCCCCCCCCCCAAAAAAAAAATTTTTTTTTTCAATAACTATAAATACATACCTGCCAAGCCAACCTTCCGGGGTTTTCTCCAAGTCAAATAAACAAATTTTGAACCTGAAATTTTGTTTAATGAAATGTGCCTTATTTCTATGGGGTTCTTTTTTATTTTATTTAATAAATTAAATTTCTTGTTCAAAATATTTTTGTTTGACTTTAAAAATAAGGAATGTTCACAGCTATGTAAATAACGGACATCCCTAAAAAATGGGTGCTTCAGCTGCTTGCTACCTCCCACCACAATGGCATACCTCCTAAGAAATTAGCTTTTACCATCTCTCCCCGAATTTTTAAGCGTTCGTCTTTATTTATATTTGTACTTAAAGCAGTTCAAACAAACTTTAATTAAGAAATATAAATGTGTTCAAATAATTAATGATAGCACCATGACACAAGGAAAGGGGTGCTCGTAATACGGTAAATATACATAAAGGTAGAAAAATATTTTCTCTAATTACGGAGCGAATTATAATTTTTTTATTGTAAGATGCGATTTAAACAATTACCACACGTAAAATCATAATTAGGGGTGCATTTTTAAATGTTTCCCCCGTCCTAGAACGATTGGTTTTATATTAGCAAATATAGAACCGCTATGCTGCTTATATAATAATTGTCAAAACGTATCTTTATCTTGTCACATGCTTAACACTTCCTTCTTTTTCGGAATTTTATCTTTTTGATTTCAATTATAATTTTTTTTTTTTTTTTTTTTTTTTGCTGAAAATTAATACAGTGAAACTTCTTTTAAAGGCCACCCTATTCAAAGGCCACCTCTATTAAGGGCCAATATTTTTAGGAACGAAAATTTTTCCCATAGACATAATGCTAAATTTACTTCTATTAGGGGCCGCACCTACCCCTCATAAAGGCCATTTTTTTCACATGTGCCTTAAATCTTAAACAGGTGTATTGAATTTCTGAACCAAAAGGTAAGAGTTCAGCAGACAACTGCACTTGCAACAAAGAAGGCAGGGGGAGATGGGGAGGATTTAGAAACACAATGAAGGACGACAAACATGTGTTCCTCACACTTTGTTAGACCTTTCAACCTGTAGGGGTTGGGTTGGAGGGAAAACTTGACCCTTTGTTGTGGGCCCACAAAGGATAACAGGTTATCTAGAAAAACTGATTCCACATTTACTAAAACTGTGAATGCATATTGAAGCACAATTTTTGCACTTGTGTGTAAAAACGCTTGCATAAATAAATGAACTAATATCTCATTCTAAGGCATTAATAAATTATGCAAATTTAAGTAATTTGTTCCATAAAGTAAAAAAATCATGAGAAACCAAAATTGTCTGTGAAAAAATTATGAAAAGCAAACAAAATTCAATAGAAAATGTTTTCAATCATATATATAGAGTTTGAAAATGTTAATAAACAGTTTTTTCACCTACATAGGTTGTGATTTCCTTATTTTAGTTGTTGTTTTTTGTCACCCCTATTCAAGGGCCACCCCTCATAAGGGCCAGTTTTCGATGGAACGGTATGTAGCCCTTACAGAGAGGTTTCACTGTATTATGTTCTATCCCGAATACGCAAACGCAAAATAATTTTGTCAATAAGCAAGTAAGCAGCATTATCCTAGGTCAGGATCGGCGAACCTTTTTACGTGCGCGTGCCAAAAATTCACCAACAATATCTATCAATGGTGTAACGTGCCACATTTTGACATAAAATAATTTTGCAAAGTACGATGTTTATACAAAACACTAGTTAAAAAATCAGATGCTATTTCTCTGCATATTTGAATAAACCATTAAATTAAAATTTTAATTCGTAAATATGATTCATTTATGTAATAATTTTCACTATGATAAGGAAATAAAAATACGAAATTTTATTTTTGAAATTTTTGACCTTATTATTTATGCATCTAGATATGATTATCCAAGTTGCATTAAGCATTGTATCAATAAATTATTGATGAGATTTTTACTGTTGTATGTTCGATGGAGAATGCTTTATACCTGATTCATATTTTGATAGTTTTATAAATTGGATCTATTTGCCATCTTACTGAAGGGACTGTCTAAAAAAAATAATTTGAAAAATACAACATTATAAAAATCATACAGAAGGGCAAAATACATGTCGCAAACGCTGCATAACATCGCAAGAAAAGAAAATTCTTTTCATGCAAAAATAATTGCCTTATTTGTAATAGTCTGTCCGTATGAAACAAAATTTTATTCATTATAATAGAAATTAAATTTCATCTGTATAATAATTATAAAATTTATTTTTTCGCGTGCCGGAGAAATTGTCTTACGTGCCATAGGTTCGCCAACCCTGTCCTAGGTCATATAGTTTTTCAGAAAATTGCACTTTTCCGTTATACATAAACTTTACTTTGCGGGCGCTCAGTGAGGAAATTAGGGGGAGTTCGAGGTACTCATCGTCACGAAATCATCCAAGGATTGCTGATAATAATTTTCAAAAAGGATATTGGATAATTAGTAGATATTAATTAATAACCTTTCTAGATAAAGGCAGCACAGATCAAGGCGGCGATGCAACTTTGCAACATCCTTTCAAGGCGCATTTGTCACAATGTCAACTTTAAACTTTGTACAATGTCTTTGTTTTAGGTAAGGCGAATCATAACGATAAATAGTCACCCTTTTTCATTCCAATTGAATTCAATTATTGATAAATATTTAATAGAACAATGGCAAGTTTTTTACAAAGTCAACGCTTAAATTTATTGTACGGAACTTTTTGTACGCGAGTGAAACTCGCACTTGACCGATTATTCTTTGTTCAAAGCAAATCTAATAAATACAATTGAAATTTCCATGAAACGTAATTCAGTTTGAAGTTGTTCTAAAAAATATTTTTATCTCCTGAACAACATGAAACTTTCTTACATATTCATGGGCTCGTTTTTATGCGTAAAAGCATAAAATGATAGGCGTGACTATTAAATTGGTTTGGAATCGAATGGCGCTTTTAATTTTTTTTTAAGCATTGCATTTTAAATTATATCCTGTTTTACTTATTTATTGTTTCAGTTATATGTAGCCGATTAATTTGTGCTTTTTTCGGTAATTTACATGATGGGAACCGTGCATAACCTACGGCTTATGTTGCTTTATCATTGTGCAATACAATTACATTCAAAATTGCATTTATTCACGTATAGGGGGGAAAAAAACCTTTCCTCCTTCAAAATTACGTGTTATATTCTATTTCAAATCATTTTAATGCTATTTTGATCAAAATGAAGGGAAAACAGAAATCATGTTTTTCTATTTCAAATTAATTACATTCATATTTATGTCGGCGACGTGTTGATACGGCGCCACTCAAGAGACTGAACGATGAATTTGCTTTCAGTTCGATTTTCTTTTGTGACAGTAGGGTAATTTTTTATTGGCTTTTTTTCTGATATTTAGATATCATATCTAACCTGAAAAGAATATTTTCTGTTTTTAGCCAACGAGCATCAGTTTGAGGTTTTTTGTCTTCTATTGCGTACGAGTATAAAAGACACGTTAGTGGTTTTTCTATTTATTTTGTATCATGAACATTGCCCATGCTAAGGTTCTGCTCTGCAGATTTACGAAGTCAATTTCATTTGTAAGTAGATATAATTGCCATGTATAGTTATTCTGATAGAAAGCAATCAAGCAGTGTTTCCCCTTTTTTGTATAAAAGCACCGAATCTTTCCGATAACTGTGTCAAATTTTTAATCTAATCTGATTTTCAGGGACTCACCACAAAAGATTGCTACTGCTAATCAGAAGGAATCGATTATAGTTTAAGATATGCACCTTTTATAGGAAATTGAAAAACATTAGTCATTTTTCAGTAAATAAATATTAATTTCGGTAAATTTCATTTTATTTTTTTTCTTAAAAATGCGTATCTGCAAACTATCCTTTTTTGTGTTAACACTATTTCCGAATCATAATCCTTACCATATTTAATCGAAGAATTCTGCAATTAATTAACATTAAAATTAGGCAAAGATTACTATTTAAAAGGAGTGATAACTAGAAAGTGGAATAGTTGACAGCTGAGTATATGCTGATAGATATTATTTAATTTTTACTTTCTTCTATCTTTACAAGAGGAAAGTATTGGATTCATGAAAATTTTCGAATTCCGGTTTTCGACGGATTTACACGTTTTAGGGGTCAGAGAACCCGAAAAACATGTTTTTACAAAATGTCTGTCTGTGAGTCTGTCTGTGTGTGACACAAATTTTGTGGGCGCTCTAGCTCAAGAACTAAAGCACGGAATTTAATAAAAATTTATATTCAGGTAGTCCCTGATCAGAGTTGGGCAAAATAGATCGAAAAGTCATTTTCGATACAAAATACATTAGTTTTAGAACCTAAAATACAAAATACTTTTCGAATTTTAAAATATCCAAATACAAAATACATGTATTTTCAAAATACATTGAAAATACAAAATACATTTAAAATTTTAAAAGTTTGGGCATAAGGTTACAGGTCTGCACCGGCCATGCCTGGCAGGCCAATTTTCATTCAGAACACTCTGATCGAGCCGGACCTGGATTTTTCACTCTTTCCGGGTCAGGCACGGGTTTTATGTTTTTCTGAAGGCTTGGGCCGGTCAGGACCTCGACATCATTCTTTCCGGTCCGGGCCTGACTTCTTTTTTTACGGGCTGAATCGAGGCTTAGTTCCTTGGGGGATGAGCATCTTATACAGAATTTTTAATCTTTTATCATCGGTTTTTCATAACAGAAAATTTGGCCTAATTGGATCAAGAAAACGTCCTGATAAAATATAGCAAAATTTACAATAAAAAAGAACTGGTGGGGATAATCAAGATTCTGAACTTCATTCTTCATAGAGGTCTGCACTGTCCAAAATTTTCAAGCTCGGTCCCGACCCAACACGTATGAAAATGTTTGGCCCGTCCCTGCCCGGTCTGGCCTATGCAAAAATCAGTAAAATCTGGCACGGCTCAACAGTTTTTGCACAAAATGTATATTTTTAAAAATCGCCATTATTCTACAATTAAATTGCTAAATTTATTATTTTTAAAGAATAGTACATATAGTATCTCTGGGCAATGAAGTTAAAGCACAGAAAAAGAAACTGTGAAAAAGAACCTGCCTAAGACGAATCATGTTTAAAACTGAAAAATGTGTTGATCCATGCAAAATGAATATAATAACACGCGCGGAAAGAATACATTTACAACAAACTATGTACGTGCTAAGAACGAAACCTGTCTATAACGGATATTCTCCTTTCCTGTCGATTCCGTCTTGGAAGATTTTATGCTATAGCATTTTTCATATATTTAAGTCTCCACACCATGGAATGTGGATTAGAATGTGAATTAGATTTTAAATGATAACTAAGATTTTTCCATACAAATACAGATACATTTAAAAGATAAATATCGCAGTCCAGCATGTTTTCTTAAAAATGAAAAGTATAAACATGAAAAAAAGCTAAAATAAGTATTTTTTGTCAGAATTCCTCATACGAGACGATTTTTAACCATATTGGCGTAAAAATCAATATTTTGTTGAAATTCAGTTGGACCGGGTTAATGAAGGTTTTGTACGAGCTGGGATCGGGTCGAACTTTTAGCTTTTATACCAGGCTGTGCCAATATTTATTTATTTATTTTTGTACAGGACGGGACGGGCTAAAAAGATTTTTCTACGGGTTGGGTTCGGGCCGAGACCTGTTATTTCGGGCCGTGTATGTTTGCGTAGTAACAGTTAGACAAAATAATAGTTTTTTTCATTTTAAACAATATAGTGAAGTTTATTTTTAAAACAGGTTAACAAACCAGCGATGTAGTGGAGGATATACGGAGATATACGCCGTATACCACCTGGATTATTTTTAAGAAGCTCTGTACACTCTCTGTTTAATCAATAAAGTTACAGCGCCTACCTCTGTTTTCACAGCCTAAGAGAGACTGCTCAGATGAGGATATTAAGAACATAGATTCCCCCCCCCCCTCCCGACAGCTCTTATTAAGGATTTTAAAAGTGCAATTTTTTCAGCTGGAACTGAATCCGCAAGAAACCGTGACTTTTTTCTTACGATTTCAGCACTGTTTCAAACCCATCCCGCAAGTGTCAACTAGAACAGACCAGAACTCGAATTAGGGTCAAACCAACTCGAACCCGACCCACAATGAAAGAATGAGCTTCCACCTGACCCAAACGGCATCTCTGGTTGATGTGCGTTCGGGTAAAATCTGGTTACTTACTTGGTGCAGAACAGTAATTCACGTTCATTTTACTTAATTCCCTTAGCTATTTAATATCGCTCATTTTGACGTAAAGTACACGATGGATGATATATTAAAATTTCGTGATGATAGCTTCATTTTTACGAAAGTTAATGCTTATAAAACCAAAAAAAGGTTTATAGTATTGTCCTGTTGAAATCGAAACGTTGTCACCTTCAAACTAAACCCTTTCTTTAAAAAAAAAAAAAAAAAAAAAAAAAAAAAAAAAAAAAAAAAGTAGAAGAAGAGTGAGCGAGATTGAAAATCGTAGCATCAGTTCAAGAGTTATGCATGGATATACACGAATTGCATAACCCCCTTTGTTGGAAGTCTGTATGAGTGCTTCACATGAATAAAAAATAAGAAATAATTTAAAGATAAATATAAAATAAACAACATGCTAAATGTTTTTGTTTAAGACCTAGGAATATCATTAAACAAAAACATAATTTGAAGAACAAATTAAAAAAAACAAAATTTATTTCCTACATTGTTTAAGCCTGAGAAGGGACAGATATTAAGTTATTTCATTCAATTAGTTCTACATTTAATGTTAAATTTTTGTAACAAATTAGTTAAGTCAATTGAAGATTAAAAAATAAAAATAAAATTCATATAATATGATACTTAAAACATCCTAAAAACTTAGATTCCGTTCAAATGAAATCGAAATAAATCTTAGACTTCTTCCATTTTTAATTGAAAATATTTGTATTGCAGATTTTGTATTATGTTTATGAAAATTGTGCATAAAATTATAAGATGCATGCAAAATACAAAACTTTAAAAAAAGTCTAAGATTTATTTCGATTTCATTTGAACGGAATCTAAGTTTTTAGGATGTTTTAAGTATCATATTGTATGAATTTTATTTTTATTTTTTAATCTTCAATTGGCTTAACTAATTTGTTACAAAAATTTAACATTAAATGTAGAACTAATTGAATGAAATAACTTAATATCTGTCCCTTCTCAGGCTTAAACAATGTAGGAAATAAATTTTGTTTTTTTAATTTGTTCTTCAAATTACGTTTTTGTTTAATATGTCATGTTTTTTTAATGACTACAGCACTCAGACGAACGCATTTCAAAATTAATACAGAGTATCATCATCAGGCTTTGATGTATGCGGTATTGCATCACAATGTGGGATGCAGTTTACCAATGTGTGATTCAAAATGTTTCACCACTGTAGTAATGCAGGTTGCGGTAGTTTGGACAAAAACTTCCAATCTGAACGTAAAAAATCTATAATCAACACATAAAAAATTAACTTCACTTAAATTTAGATACCCTATTTCCCACTCAGGAACGCTATGAATGTAAATGTAAATTCTGTTGAATCCTTACTGCTACTATTTAACAATATTATCGCTATGATACAGTAAAAAATAAAAAAATAAAAGTTTTACTTGAATTTTTAAACCTTATTCTCTCCCAAAGGATGATGTAAACACATCAGAAAATTATTACCTAAGTTTAACTTGGGGTATAAATAGTTCTTACCTCAAAAAAAAAAAAAGAAAGTACATTTTAAAATTTAAGTTATGTAATTCCCCACTAAGTTCGCTACCTGCGTAAAAATAGCTATCCATTAGAAACTTTTTACTAAAATATAAACTTGACCAAAGCAAAAACGTATTCTGAAAATATCCTTTTTATTTCCACTATGACGCCATATTCACCTTTTTAATTTTTGAAAAAAAATACAAAAACAAAAAAAAAAAACAACAAAAAAAAAACTATTTCAATTAAAATTTTTCTCGCGGGAATCTTTCTACTAAAACCAAATAAATTATTATTACGGCTTTTGAAATTTTTGCAACAATGAAGAAAATATATTACATTTTCTATTAAAAATGTCCGTTGATTCTCAATGAAAAAAGTGAAATTTGGAATTATTAAGAAAAATATTTGAATAATATACAAAAAAAATTGGCCCTTGTTTCTCTCTGGGTTATAATTCACCCATATGCAAAAGTATTTTGCCATTCGTTTTGACCCTGACGTCAGGCAAACGTTTTTAAACTTTAAATTTATAATATTATTAGAATTAGTAAAGAATAAAAAATGAGTGGCATCAGGGACAAAAAGGTGGGAAGAAAAAATGAAAAAGTTATCATCTCTATAGGCTTTTCTATGTTAAATTAACATTGAGAAGTGACACTGGAAATAAATAAGTATTGCGCTGCCGCGCAATACTTAAATAATATGCGGAAATGACACCAAATAATGTTTTTTCTTATTTTTTTCCTTTAGTAGTGAGCTTTAGTAATGATCTTTTAGAGTTTAATAAATTAAAAGTGCCTGTAATCAATGCATCGCTCTTCGTCGTGGTCTGTCTTAAAGTTTCATCAATCTTGAATACGTGATTTTATTAAAATGACTTTAAATTTTCATAACGTATTGAATATCTCATTCATTTATATTGTAAAACTGTATTTAAACATATACATACTGTATTTGTAATAATAAATATATCAATAAATAGAACTATATTTATGTAATAAAATTCATTCTCCATTTAATAAATATCATGAGTGGGGTAAATTATACCTGAACATTAATACAATGAATACAAAGGAGCTATAAAAAATAATGTTTCAATCAATGCATGCATAACCGTTATAAAACCAAAAATCTTACCTTTAAATGAGTTTTAAAGTTAGTTGTGGCTTGAAAAGTTCCACTTATAAAAGTAGACCTTGTTTTTCACATGCATAATGCGATAACTTTTTAACAACATTATCAACAGAAATTATTTTTTAAAAAATTCCCGCCTAATACAGCGCAACTGTATTATCCCAAATAATTAATTCACTTGATACATTACCAGCGGGGGCTGAGTCATTCTTTCATGAGTCTCCTAAATAACTAACTGCAGTATATTTCTATCGTATTTAAAAAATAGAATACACAGCAAAACTCTAAATGATTCTTCCTGTTTATCACACAGTAGTTTTTCATTCTCATAGCAACGTTAGAACTATAAAAACTAGAACGTTTTGTAATCATTCAGCAAAAATACTTCAGCAGAGCAGATGCATTCATTATAATCCTAAGACGAAACAAAACAGTCAGGCACGTATTTTGCTTTTGTGAATCTTAGATTTTGCGGTTTTAAAAAAGCAGCTTGAAATCGACAGAAATGTATTTTGAGTATTTTTAAAATACAAAATACTTGGAAAAATCATTTCAAAATACATTACCAAAATACTTTCCTTTAGTCCGTTTAAAATACAAAATACAAATGTATTTTGAAAATGTATTTCAAATACATGTATTTTCGATACTGCCCAACTCTGTCCCTGATGAAAATTGGTGCTGATTAGTTTTTGGTGTAAATCGCTCAACAGGTGGCGCTGCTATGCTGCATTTTTTTCCGATTTCCGCAATAGCTGTATCTCAAGAACTAATGCACGGATTTTCATAAAACTTCAGGTTCCGTTAGTCCTTGACATAAATGGATGCTGTTTACGTTTTGGTGTAAATCGTCCAACAGGTGGCGCTGCTAGGCTGCATTTTGCAGGATTTACACGATTTCTGCAATAGCTCTATCCTCGGCTCTATCTCAAAAACGAATGGACACATTTTCATCGAACTTCAGATTCAGTTACTCTTTGATATGAAATGATGCTGACTATGTGTAGGTGTAAATCGCCCAATAGGTGGCGCTGCTGTGCTGCATTTTGCACTATTTCTTCAATAGCTCTATCTCAAGAACTAATGAACGAATTTTCATCAAACGTCAGATTTAAGTATAACTTGATTAATATTGCTGCTGATTATGTGTTGGTGTAAATCGCTCAACAGGTGGCGCTGCTATGCTGCATTTTTCATGATTTGCGCAATAGCTCTATCTCAAGAACTAATGCACGAATTTTCCTCAAACTTCATATTCAGTTAGACGTTGACATAAGTTGATGATAATTAGGTTCGGGTGTAAATAACCCAATAGGTGGCGTTGCATTGCTGCATTTTGCTGGATTTACACGATTTCAGCGACACCTCGAGAACTAATGCACGGAATTTCATCTTTTTAGAATTCTCATGATGAGCACAGATTGCCATTTAATTTGGCACTGTGATAGCGAATTTTGAAGCATTGACATGTATGAGATAGAAGAAAGTTTTGTGATGGCCACAACATATTAGTTTTATTTTGCTAAATAAAAAAAATGCTTTAAATTTTGCAAATAATGTACGATATATAAATATGCAGATTGGAGTGACAGGGGGGGGGGGGGACGGTACGGTTGTTAGTAGCGGTACCGCAAAATACTAGGGCTCCGGTACTTTTTTATTAGAAATTAAGCCCTGATCGTCAGTATGTCTATCGCTACCAATACTACAATAAGATACAAGTGTTACATATTTTCAATCATTTGAATAATGGAGCCCATCCATATTTGCCACCAGCTGCAATGCGCATCCTGTTTTCCGAAAGGTTGGAAAAGCCTGAACTAGAGCAGGGATGCCAAACACGGCATTCGCGGTTTCCTTTCCGAATTTGTAAAGTTTCTAGCTTCTTTTTTTTTAATGTATTTCAGTCGCTTGAAGGCGCCGTTAAAACTTATGTGGCGCCCTTCGGCCGTTAACATTCAACTTATCTTTCGACACCTTGGCGCCTTTCGGCTTGAGACTCCCCCCCACCCCCCATCCCTCCTAAAGCTATGCCGCTGAAAAACATCTGCAAATTTTATATATTTTCAAAATAAAAATAAATTCATAAATGTATCAGAAATAAACCACTTTCGAGTTTAATAAATTTAAATTAAATAAAAAAATTTCAAATATTTCAGCTTCGCCTAAAATATTTGGCGCCTTTAGTATTCTGGCGCCTGTGTGCGGTGCACACTTTGCACACTGGGTCGGCGCGCCCCTGATTGGAGATGTAATGATTTGCGTGGCACAAGTAAGATGGCACGAGCAAATACTCAGCGTCCATTGGAGATGTAATGCTTTGTGTGGCACAAGTAAGATGGCACGAGCAGATACTCAAGCGTCCATTGGAGATGTATCTCTTGATAGAATGGTCAGAAGCACGAGCTGAGGCTCTTGCGATCGTAGGAAACCACACATTGATGAGTAGGAGAATTTACTGGAGCCTACAAAGAGGACTGGATTCTGGTGCTGTTTGAAGATTGATATGGTGGCAGTGAGACTGGATAAGCAGAACCAGGGCTTAAGTTAAGTTTGTTAAGTATGTAAGGAAATTGTGAATGTGTTTTAATTTGTTGAGTAGGAGGGTTCGGGAAAGGACGTTTTGGAGCCAGTTGACTGGCAGTATGTCTGGACGCCTCAAGTGCCAGCGTTACGTGAGAGTACAACTGTAGTACGGGTGACTTATAGTGCCATCTTCACTGCAGACGCAAGTGGCAGTGGATCTTATTTTGAAGCGGTCCAGATATGCCATGAAAGGGCCATGTCCTGTTAAGAAGCTAGTGGTGTAGGGTGTTAAGTTATATAGTGTGAGAGAAACTTTAGGAATTAGCTTATATGTGTGCCTGCCTTTTTTAAAGTATCCCAGTGCTCCTGCCATCGCGTCAGTATCCTTGCTCTAAGGACCCTTTTGACGTATGACTGGGGCACTGGGAGGTGCGTGTCTATTGTTTCTTTCTGTGTGTCCTTTTCGCTAGGTTGTCTGCTAGTTCATTGCCAAAGATACCTTTGTGAGCCGAGACATGATCTAGTGAGATACGATGTAGGAGATTCTTAAGTTTTAGTTTGATTTGCAGTACTAGAAGATGTTTTGTCCTGTGTGCCTGTATTTCCTGCAGGCCAGAGAGGCAGTCGCTGTAGATGATAATACTATTGCTAGAGTGGGATTCCACCCACTCTAATGCGTTTAGTATTGCGAACAGCTCCGCTTGGAATACGGAGTTATTATCATCTAGCCTTGCAGACCACTGATGGACCACCACCGTGCCCTTCGTGGCGCAGAAGGCTGCGCCCACGCCTTCTGCGCCTTCTGCGCCTTCCACGCTCTGTGCCTGAACCATCAGTGAAGAGTGTGGTGCTAAGGGCAGGTGTGTAGCTGTTGCGTGTTGTGTTTACTTGAAAATGTGAAGTCTCCTCAGCGGGGTGGAGCTGCCAGCTCCTGACTTTGTATTGCAATGTTGTGTTTGGAAAAAGAGAATCTATTACTGTGTCACGTTTTAGCTGTAGGATTGAGGATTTGGCGTGTTCGTATTCTAGTTGAAGTGTGATGGGTGGAATACCTGTAAGTATATGTAGTGCATCTGTGGATATTGTGCGGTAGCCCCTTGAAATTTGTAGGAGAAAAGTGCGTTGTATTGATTTTAGTTTAGGTTGTGCTATGGATGATAAATTACCCCCCCAGATACAGGCCCCGTAAAGTATTATTCTTTCGATTATTGTTAGGTACCAGATCTTCAGTGTTTTGTTGTCTACCTCTCCCAATTTAGAAGTTAGTCTTAATGAATTATTATGATATGCTGTCAATTTAAGTTTTAGGTCGTTAATGTGTGGGATCCAGTTAAGATTTGCGTCAATGGTTATACCTAGGAGTTTTATGAATTGTACGTGTCGAATGGAGACATTATTGATCCTCATCACTGGAGGGCGTTTTGGATCATATCTGTGTAGTTTGGTGAATACTAGTGCTTGAGACTTTTGTGGTGAGAGTGTGAGGTGCAGTAAATCCAGGAGCCGGCAGAAAATAGGAAGAGCTTCGGCAAACTGTTCCTCCAGATGACGTCTGTAACGACCGGAGAAAATGAAGCTGAAATCATCGGCGAAGGCAAATAGTTTAAATCCCAGCCGATTTAGTTCTGTTAGTAGCACATTTGCTACAAGCAACCAGAGGATTGGGCCAAGGCACGAGCCCTGAGGGCAACCCTTCTGTAATCGGTGGGTAGATGTGCCAGCACCCCAGTTAATCAGGACGCTCCTCTGTGAGAGGTAGGAGCCGATGAGACCAGCTATGTTCCCCGGACAGTTGAGTGCTTGTAGTTGTAAGAGAATGTCTCGTCATTCTACGTTGTCGAATGCGCCTTGTATGTCTAGTGAAACGAGTGATGTTACGTTGCCCTGGGCTATGCTTTCAGTACAGGCAGTCATTATGGCATGAAGTGCGAGCTCGTATGAGTGGCCTTCGCGGAACCCGAATTGTCTGGGGTGGAGAAGGTTGTTTGACTCCAAGAAGTGTGTCAACCGCATAACCAGAAGTTTTTCCAGAAGCTTTCCCAGAGTGGGAAGAAGGCAGATGGGTCTGTATGACTTGGGTTCGGAAGGAGACTTGCCTTGCTTCAGAAAGTAAACTACCTCTCCCTGCCTGAGTACTAAAGGAAAGTACCTCATGGTGAGGCAGAGGTTAGCCCAGCGCGTGAATATGTGTGGAAGTTGTTTGTGAGTGAGTTTTAGTATCCGAAAATCAATTTAATCCGGCTCTGGGGCCTTCTTGTCATTCAATGTATATAGTGCTGTTTTTACTTCTGCCTTTGTAAAGCGTTTGTCTTCGTGTGCTGTGAAAAGGATATCCTGGTTGTCTTGTTGGGGATAAGCCGAGGGGCGAAAGAGAGTGTGTGTCAGAAATTCCAGGTTATTTTGTCGCGAGGTTTCGTGAGTTGGTCTTTCTAGACGTATTTCATCCGGAGTGAAGAACTTGCCGGTCAGAAATTTTCGAGTGATGCCGAAAGGGTTCTCATTGTTGCTGCAGAATTTCTTCCACGCCGCCCGTCTCGCCGCCAGAATCTCACGTTTGTAAACTGCTTTAAGTCTCGTAAAACGTGCTGCAAGGGTATTTACTTCAGGGGGGATAGGATTGAGCAGGCGCAATGTTTTAATCTTGCGTCTGAGGGCAGTCAGTTGGTTCCTCCGCTTTCTAAGATCCTTGTTCCAGAATGAGAAAATGTGTGATTTTTGGACTGTTTTCAGTCGAAAGGCCCTTTAAGGGTTAATATCTCGGCTAATTACTGACGATTTTTGTCGAAAATCATGATTAACAATGCTTTTATACTTCTGCTGCGATAGGCACCTCCAGCGCTCCTCAACACCTTTGCTGAATGCCCGTAAATCGAAATTTGTGTGTAACGCAAAAATGCGATTTTCTCAAAAGCTATGTGACCTAGGGTAATCGCTATAATTTTCCTGCAAGGTTTAAATTAATGTCTTCTACCTCTAATTTTTTTCATAATTTTAGTTCAGTAGATGCGGAATTAGATGGGGGGAACATATTTTCCCGCTACATTTTCGGCGATATTTTTGAAAATGTAATGCCTAAAATTAAAAGAAATGTATTCTTTAATTCAGCGTTACGAAAGCTTTCACAGGATACCCCACACAATATACAAAAAAAAAAAAAAAAAAAAAAAAAAATTAAGTCACTTAATTTGTCCCTGTACATTTTTACTAAATATATTTATAAATGTTTAATAATCTGAAAATATGTGGGTCAATAGTCGTCAGAGTTGGGGTTTTGGACGCCCCAAACTAGTTTTGGACAGGACATGTGGGTTTTACTGTCCAAAACTGTACTAAAGTGTCTAAAACTGTACTAAAGCGTCCAAAACTATACTAAAGTGTCCAAAACCTTAAAAAAAAGCAACATTCCACATGTAACCACTGCACACTTATTAAACATATGAATGAATATAAATATCTCACAATATATTTTACTAACATTCCATTTAATTCTTTGATAAATGAAAAAAAGTTCAAATTTTTCTAATATCTGTGTAACATAAAAAGTTCTGTTTCTGTTAAAATTGAGTTATAATAATAAAAAAATGCTTTATAATACCACACATGTAGTATAGGGAGGGGAGATTTGCTTAAGAACCTACTTCAGTCAAGTGAAAAGACCCGTTCGCTAATGCTAATCCTATGGAAGAAATTTATAGCGATATCTCGGTTGCATTTCAATATTTTTAAATGATTTTTATTTTCATTGGATAGCTGAGATCGATCTGTACAAAGGCCGTTTTTTAATTTTTCGATTTTGTTTGCAGATATTTTTAATGAGGACGCTTTCATTTTCGGAACCGGTTTCGAAACTGAAAGCATGCTCATAAAAAAAATCTGTAATCAAAATCAAAAAACTAAAAAACGGCCTGCATACAGATCGATCTCAGCTATCCAATGCAAAAAAAAAAAAAAAAAAAAAAAAAATCATTTAAAAATATTGAAATACAACCGAGATATCGCTATAAATTTCTTCCATATGATTAGCATTAGCGAACGGGTCTTTTCATTTCACTGAAGTAGCCTCTTAACACTAGTGCTTTTGTTTCAATTTTTGTGCAAGAAAATGTTACAAAGAAATTTCTTTTAAATAATGTTTCATTGTAAATTATCTTTTCTAGATTATAGGATAATGAAAGAAAACACAAATATTTAATTTAAAATCTAGAAGTTATTTTTTAAAATGTGTATTTTTATTATGAATTTAATCTAATTCTAGTGAACATTCTATTTCTTAAGAGTTAAATAGTGCCGTTATAATAATAGTCAATATCTAAACATCTCATAATCAAACAAAATCAATTATTTTTATTTATACTATTTCTTAATATACACATATACATAGTTGCCAGCAGCAAGCTGGTTTAATCAGTATGCTGAACCTGAACTCGATTTATCAATTATTTCCAGTAACAACTCTCGGGACTTTCAGTAACAGAATCAGAATGTATTCTTCATAAAAATCGTTAGTACTTCTATTAACTACTATTATTTAAATGAATAACATTAAAATTATGATACATAATTAAATTTAATCTTTTTAATGTAATTACTTTGTTACGTAGGGCATTTAGGTTGTTACTACTAAATTGTTAGGTAGTATAATGTAGGGTAATTAGGTTGTTAATACTAAATTGGTATTTTTGTATTGTAATCTTTTTGCCAATTTTTTAAACTTTTAGCACTGTTCTGATAAATACAATTTTACTACAAAATGTATATTTTGGACAGTTTTAGACAGAAGGGTTTTGGGCAGTACGGTTTAAATCATGGATTTTACCGTGGTTTTTACCGTTGTGTCCAAAACCTTGCCAACCCTGATAGTCGTTATTACTTCCCCGGATTTGAACTTTCCACGTTCTATAGTTTACGAGTAAAATGGCTGTGACAGAGAGACAGACACAGGAGTGATATTATAATGGTTCCGTTATTACATCCCCGAATTTGAACTTTCCACGTTCTATAGTTTACGAATAAAATGGCTGTGACAGACAGACAGACACAGGAGTGATCTTATAATGGTTCCGTTTTTACTTTTTAAGTACGGAACCCTAAAAATAGTCATAACTAGAAATCTTACCATTGTAAATACTTAATAGTAGGTCATTTTAAACGCACAAATGTGCTTATCATCTGTTTCAAATTTTCTAGTAATCCATACATATATTATCAAGATATCATGCGCGCAATGACTTACAGAGTAATAAAAAACAGTTATTTTAAATTATTCAATAACCCATAAACTCTGTAAAAGGCTAGTCAGTTTCTGATGGCAGTATATTAAAAAATCTAATCTGTTTAATCAACCAGTCAAAATTTCATGCTTATACATAAAAAGGTTTTGAAGATACACCAATTCAAACTTTGAAAGTTTTTGCTGATTTTCGTCACGTTTAAAAGGTACAAGATCCCTTAACAAAAGAACATCAATAATGCATACTCCATAGAACGCTATGATAATATTCAAAAGTATAAGTACCGCCAACAGACGAATTTTAGCCTCGACATTAGGTCGCGTATCATCGCCTAATCAATTATAATATACAAAAACCAGCGGGCAAACAAAATGCCCACCAGGTTGTTAAGTTAGGATATGACGTCAGTTAAAACTGATCTTCACCGATTGAGGGTACAGAATAAAGTACAAAAACTAAAAAATGTATAGCAGTTTTTAAATTGATAAATTACACAAGCATTGAAAGGGCTTAATTACCCATTAGCCTCCAGTCCAAGTTTTCAGGAATATCATCGGAAAATTCCTGTTCTGGGAAAGAAGATCCGCCGTTGTAGCCACTAGAGGGTAAACGACCCCTGAGCCTATGGAGTTCGTAGTCGGTGAAGTCAGCCAAGTGATTGATTTCGAGAGAGAACGATAATCCTGCTCTGTTCATACTTTCAATATACCTGCAATGAAATGTTTCATATGACAAAATTAAATAAAGGAAATCAACAAATTGCTGCACACTAAAATTGGAGTTTTAAATCCTCATTACGGGGCGATAAACTTTATTTATTTAGCATACAACTTTATTAGAAATGCTGAAGATTTTATATTTCACGAACTTTATCAAGGTTTAGCAAAAACATTTGTCTTATTGGGGGCTTCTTTATAAAACATAAACTACATAAAAACTAGTGTGTTGTGCTAACCAGATAAAAAATTTACATGCTTACTTTTTTTAAAGAAAATTATGAAAATAGGTGCTCAAATTTATCCGACGCAAAAAGATTTTTTTTTTTCAATTCTGACGCGTCTTTGCAGATATATAAGCTTTTATACTCGTATTTATAAAATATAATAATTTGTACGCATTTATACAGTTTTTTTTTTTTTTTTTTACTTAAAATGCTAATTTCTCAAAACTGAAAATTTCGCACACTTCTAACTTTTGAAAAGTTCCATGCGCATTCCTAATTTATCATATTCTTTTGAAATTTATACCATATATCTTCTATACAATACTAATATAAAAAGTTGCATTTCAAAAGTATTTTAGTCTTGAAATTTATATGCATATGAAAATATATAGCTACTTAAAAAAAAACATAATTGTAAAAATATATTTTTTCTGCTGATACACTCAGAGAACCTTTATAATTCGTGCCAACTTCCATTGTAATATATGTAGATGTATTTCATATTTTATGTAAAAGAAATGCGCATGGGACATTTTCAAAATGTGATAATTATTCGATATTTTAAAAAAAATTAAATAATGAATATTTTTAAAACTTTTTTTTAACACATTTTGAATATAACTATTTGAGATTGCCATTAACAAGTCTTCCAATATTCAAAGGAATCTATTGTAAATTGAAGTATTTAATTTTTAATGTCCACTGGTCCCTTAAGGAAAATAAATTTTGTACAAATTGTACCTGAAATAAAGATTGAAGAAATAAAATTGTACAAATAAAGAACTAAAATTTGAAGTTATAACAAAAAAATGATCAATTTTTATGGATTTGGAATTATTCATTTATTTATTTGTTGTTTCAGGTGTAATCGAGAAACAACGTAATAAGCAGTATGGGGAAGAAATGACGCCTCAAAAATATGGATCCTGTACATCAAAATCGTGTCAAAACTAGATTTTCAAGATTAATTTTGTTGTACAATGTTTAAACTTTTATTATTATTATTATTTGGAATTATTCATTTATTTATTTGTTGTTTCAGGTGTAATCGAGAAACAACGTAATAAGCAGTATGGGGAAGAAATGACGCCTCAAAAATATGGATCCTGTACATCAAAATCGTGTCAAAACTAGATTTTCAAGATTAATTTTGTTGTACAATGTTTAAACTTTTATTATTATTATTATTTACAATTAAACAAATATTTTTGTTGGTAAAACATAAATAAATAAATTCTAAAAGAAGTACTGGTCTAAATTAATTACACTACTAAACTTCAGTCAATTTTCGAAAATTCAATTTTTTTTTATTTTTTTTATCCGCTTAACCTTTGAGGGCACAGAACTGTATTATACTTCATGAAGACTAACGAATCGCATGGCACGAAAAGAAATTAAAACTAGAAAACAGGAATTCTGGTTTTTCAGAATTTAGTGTCGTCCCCGATGGAAAAAAAAATATGTATATAAATATAAATAGTACAAAACATATTTCAGTTTTAAGACTTAAAACGCACATTTTTATTTTATATAAAATGACGACATTCGCATTCTCTGAAGAATTCCACATTTACGATCCAGTCTTAAACAACATCTACAGTAAAGTATACATATGACGTTACTATCGCTGAATAATACAAAAAACAGATGCCACTCAAGAAACTCGACAAAAAAATGGCTAGCTAAGGATTCATATGCCTTCGGTTGTTTGTAATATAGATAATTAAATTAAATATGAGTTTATAATAGCTCCATGTTTTATCAGAAATCACTCATTTAATATATTTTTAAAATAGCACGTAATTTAATTACATTTTTTTCAGTAGTTATGGGAAAATGGCAACAAAAAAGATATAATTACTATTTTCCAACTATTTTTTCTTTACTTTCTACAGAAATGGAGTACTTGAGGTGCCAAAATTAAACAAATGGAACTAAAAACTACAAAAAAATTAAAATATCAAAAATAAATTCAGATGCAGTTTTCAAACAAATTGCATTAAATAGTACTTTTTTTCCCAATACGACGGTATAAAAATTGAAAATATGCGATGCTTAGAAGTAAAAAAAAATTTGCAGTAGGTTATTTAAGAGTACAATGATACATCTGCTTGGTTTTACGGCTAGCTTATACAAAGGAACGTTATTTTTTTGGAAACGACACTTTTTTCCGCCAAATCACCATTTCATAATACTAATTATAACATATATAATTAACTGTAATTTTATATATAACCACCATTCCGCCAAACCTTCACAGCGTCATATGATAGAACACTAGTACCTAAAGCTGTACACTTTATTCGGTGACATTCTGTTGCTGATTTTTTGCAACAGAACTGGAAGTAAATGATGATTCTAATCTGGTAGTGTGATAGTTCCATTTCAGACACCCTATATTTAATGATGACGAGATTTTTTTACAAATTTCGCAACACAGTTTTATAAATCCAGTCTCTTTCTTTCAAATGCCAAAAATCGTTTGACAAAATATGAGCAAATACGTCAATTCGAACTGTTTGCACAGAACGTATTAGCTGTGGCGGAAAACTTTCGTTACAACCTGATACATCGATCAGTTGTAATACAGTTTAGAATGAGTTATAGATACATTACTTTATCTTGTTCCAAAAGCATTATAGGTTGCATAAAACAAAAAAATATTTTTAAAAGGATGATTTCCTTTGCCTTTGCATCTTTTCAGCTTTCTTGACGTTGGGGGAGGGGAGGGGAGAGGATTTTTCAATTCGGAAATATTTCTATATTTCTATTGTAAGAACGTTATGTTTGTACATTTCCTAATTCTACAAAAGGCTAAGAAAAATATTTAAGCTAAAAGATTTAGGTGGGCTTATAAATAGTGCCCAAAATTCCTATAAATTCAAATTTAATGAATCCTTCTAAAATCCTTCTAAAATTTATTAAATGATTGTGTAAATCATCTAGTGTAGTTTAAGCAATTCACGAAAAATGCTTTAGAAGATAAAAATTTTCATGAATTCATAATTCAGTACATAAAGGGTTAAAGTGGAGGAAAAAAAGAATCCGGCATGTATTAGCCCCACCAAGCAATTTTAAAGTCTCACTTTGCTGTCTGGTTAAGTTTCTGCTAATAGTGCTTTTTCCTTCGGACTACGGTAGGCTAACGTAACCTGTAGAACTCGCTTTCCTGTTTCGATCTCCTTGTTGCTGGGAAATTTGGTTTTCGTGATTCTTTTTTCTCCACCTTTCGATAGATTTACTTTAGTGGTAGCAGTGCATGTTCTCCTCCTGTTTTAGTTCTTCTTATAAAGTTAATAATAAATTTGAATTTAGTAGCAAAACGGAAATAGATTTTTAATTACACTATCGTAATATAGAAATTGCAACATATTTTGAATGGATTTATTTTGAAACGCGTTGCAATTTCTATCATTTACGGAGTGTTTGAGAACATATGAGTTTTTATATTCTACTAATGTCATGCTCTGTCGCTAACTTATTTCTTTATTATTATTATTATTCCATTCTTACTATTAGTTCACACTCTCCCTATATATATTTATATATCTTGTTCAAACTTTCAATCGTTAATAAAATACTTATTATTCATCCACTCAAGTTCAAATGCATTTTTTAAAACTTGTATTGGATGACACTTGATGTTAATACAGTTTTTTCAAATATTAACTCATTAATTAAATTTAATTATTCAATTTTATTCAAATTTTCAATCGTTAATAAAATACTGATTATTCATTTAGAAAAAAGAATGTATTTGTTGCCCTAAGTAGGAATTGACTTAATTATATATATATATATATATATATATATATATATATATATATATATATATATATATATATATATATATATATATATATATATATATTACTTGTTTTAAAATACTCCTGAAAACTTGAGATAGAGAGAAAAAACTGGTTTTACCCTGTTTATAAATGACACTTTAAATCTGCTGCAAATGTATTTTATTATTATTTATTAAAATGTTAGCATTATCTTAAAGAGAGATATATGTTTAATTATTCTAAGTTTTTCTCTCAGGAAATTTAATATCAATAAATACAATAAGTACTCAAAAAAGAAAAAGAAAGAAACAGTTACATATTTTTTGCACCCCCGAACATAATTTTTTTTTTTTGGCACCGAAGAAATGGTGAAAGAAATGCCCAAAATACAGAAGTAATTACAGTTTTTGGTGTGTTATGAACACACAGGGTATTAAAACTGGAAATTATGCTTATAGAAAACTATTTTTATCCAAAATAGAATCATAACACGCTTATCTCTAACTTAAAACAAAATTGTACACAAAAAAATTATTTAAAATTTATTTTTAACACACAACTTTAAAAAATTTCGAAATTTAAAACAAAAAAAAAAATCTTATTTTTCAAGTGCAAAAAAATAAAAATCAAAGTATATCAATTATTTTGGTTTCAGCATATAAATTATGAAGAACGCATGTGGTTAAATTTTAAAAACTGTACCTTATATAGTTTTAAAATAACAGAGCGCGCAAACTCAAAAACTACTAATGGGAAAACGCATCTTAACACGTTAAGCGCCAAGTCAGTCACCGGTGACCGACACTGAACTTTTCGTTTAGTTCACCGATGACCGACGGTCTAAAATATCATATAAAACGAAAAATATATACACTGTTTTAAGTAATTATTGAAAATTTATTTAAAATTTACTTACCTTTTATTTATTACAGGATTATACTTTCTTAAAAATTAATTAAAACATTGTAAATTCTTCATCTTCAGTGTCAGTTAGTTTCAATATCCGAACATCTTTCATATCTAGAGATGACATCTGTCTATAGATGATTATAACTCAAGAAATAATGCAGATTTTTTTTAATGCGGTTTTTTGTATATTATTTAGAAACGTTTAAGGATTCAGAATAAATTAAAAGTCAAAATTTGATTTTTTGTAAGTTTAACACTTTGAGGTATGGGCTTTATCAACCGCATATCTCCCTCTGGACTGAGCGCATTTGGTACTTTTCAAGCTCTTTTAAAAAATACTTGGAAGATATGTGTTTTAATAATGGTTTTTTATTATAAACTTCAGACTGTTCTTATTCATAATCAAAGAACTATTTAAATGTATTAAAAATTAATATTCAATGAGAAATTATTGGAAAAAAGCACATGTTTTATGTATATTTTTTAAAGTTCCGCATAAGAAAACATCCTTTTTTAACATAACATTTTATATAGACATGAATAAAAACTTGCCCAAATGTTGTACAAATATCTGAAAATAGGTGTTAATTGTATATAAACATCATTTAGTAAAATTTGCTTTTGTGGGGTCCATTTCAAAGCACAAAGAGCAACACCACAAGCTTCACAATAAGTTCGAATAAAGCTCTGATTCTAGATATTTTCATATACTTACTCCTGTTTACTGCTGCCACGTATTTTTTTTTTTTTTCAAAATGAAAGGTTTGTAGATAATATATGAAAAGACAGCGAACGTATTATATAGTATTTTTGTAGCTCAGAGAGTTGAAATTTGACCCGGAGAAACTCTCGGGCTTAGTTTGCTTCAGCGAAAACAGCACCCCGAGTAACACTCGGACTTAGACTTCAAAGTGTTAAAGGTCCTCCTATACCTCTTAAGAAAACTCTTCACTCACTTGAAAACACCCGCTCCGTAATGTTAAACCAATGGGCAGGTTATTGTCGAATTTCTCGTTTAAATTTCAATATTTTTAAACGATTTTTTTTTTTTTTTTTTTTTTTTTTTTTTTTTTTTTTGCATAGGATAGCTGAGGTCAATCTTTAATATTTTCCACCTTTTTCGATTTTGGTTGCAGATTTTTTTTTTTTTTTAAGTACTTTCAGTTTAGAAACCGGTTCTGAAAGTGAAAGTATCTTTATTTTAAAAAATCTGCAACCGAAATCTAAAAAGTAGAAAATAGCCCTATTAAAGACCGACCTCAACTATCCTATGCAAAAAAAATCTTTTAAAAACATTTAAGTATAAAATTAGGGACACTTTTCTAATAAAAAAAAAAGCAATTAATTATAATTTTAACGATTTGCATACCTGTGGTTCTGACGGAAGATATTCTTTCGCCTCTCGTGTTCTTTATCATCCCCATATGTTTTGTTGTGTATTTTCTTAAATTCTTCGAACCTGTTGTGGATATGTTGGTCCTCATTGCCGATGTACTCTCTCATAGGATTCATCAAGATCATGCTTTCAACGCCAGGTCCTGGGAAACTTCTGCAGGCGATGCCTGTAAACATACGTGATAGATATTTGTATAATACGTAATAAATAACGGAATCTTTGGAAATATCTACTTATATAAAATCCAAGTGTAGGAAAGTGTAGGTAACCATTCCGGGGCGAACCCTGCTGTTTTTTTTTAGTCATATTCCCTGAGCTTCCTACTGAATCGATTTTGCTAATTATTTTTTTTAATGAAAGCTCTTCATTTGTAGATGTTCCCGCAGTAGCTATTTTTAAAAATATTACCATTTTTATATTTTAATTTTTGTTTCTAAAGATTTTATGAAATTTCTTTAAAATGGTAACAATCGGATTACTTCCATTGTTTCAGATAAAAGAGAAATAATGAAGAATATTCAGACACGTGGCTTTTTGGATGTAGTTTTACATTTGCAAGTTATTTTTGGTAACCAAAATTATGCATGTGTGTACTTTATTTTTATAAACGAATAAAAATTCATATTTATTGTGACATCACAAGAATATTGTCTATTGGGTTTATTTTATCTTTATGCATTATGAGTTTACTAGCCGTCCTTGGCGACCAATTTGGTCTCCCTTAAAATTTATGTTTGGGAAAGCATGCTAAGCATTGTATCATGTAACTTTTATTCATAATTTAATTTACTTGGACTCCCTTAAATATAACCAATATAATCCCTTAAGCTAATATTAGTTTTTGTTGCATTAAAATATCTCAATTTAGGAATTTTCTGTAAGCAACTAAACCCTATTGGTTTACAATGGAAATCTATGGGAATTTGGCGAATTATTAGAGATATCGCCAAGTTGGCGTTACTTTTGGCGATTCATTTTGGTCACTAAATTGGCGACAACTTTGGTGACAGAACAGTGTCCCCTATGGTAACCCCCCTTATAGGTATGGTGATGCATTAAATGCTGTTCAATAACTACTGAGATGCAATTCATTCGGGCGTTACCATTAAACAATTAACAAATAATCGCGATATCTGTTCCACATACGATAGCATAATATATATATAGATTAGTCTTTTTTCATTACAATAAAAAAGAAAATACATTTTTATTTTATATACTGCAGCTAAGCATAAAATTACGTATATAAAGTAGGTTTAAGAGTTTGCGCTGTTGACGTTATGCTTAGTTGAAATGCATTTTTACATTAATAAAACTAAGGAGAAAATTTGATGTAATTGCGTCAACGTGACGTAATTTTCACTGATTTTTGCGTTTCTTAATTCTAAAAATTAGAATTGGAGCCTTTATGGATCGTTGAACTAGTTCACAAATTGAATATTGAGTAAAAATACTATCCTCCTCATTTATATTTGTAGAAATCATTTGCCATTTTCAATTTCTACAATACAAACCTTTCAATAATAAAATCTCTATGCTGTTTGTTTGTATGAAGTTTATTTTGAAAATTAAACGCAGATCAAAATTCCGTCATTTTTTGACAGTGGTTATATATTAGTAGTTTAATAAATTATAGAAAAATATTTTCAAAAATTTACTTTTTATGTTGTACAGCTTCAAAGCTATGGTGTTTTACCATCTTTTCTGTTTTATTCTAAACTCCATTATTTTTTTTTAGCGAGTTTTTATTTGAATGCAATAGTCTAAGAGTGTAAGGGATAATTAATGTTTCTATTCTGTACTCTATGGATTAGATGCATATAATCTGAAACAATGTAAAATTTTCGCGTAAACATGTTTTTTGTACTTTTCGCATAAATTTCCGTTCTGTTTTTGTTTGTTTTTTTCGTTCTAGGACAGAAAATGTCCATAATCGGAAAAAGGTGTTTAAAAAAGATAGATTTCTCTTTCTTCCGTGGATCTACTTGGTTTTGAACCAGGGATTTCGAATCGAGCATCTTAAACACTCGGCCAGCGAGCACTTGTTAAAGTGCGAGTTTAAAATTAAGATACGGATTTTCTTCAACTGGTGAATGGTAAGGCTTCTTAAATTCCTTGTTCAGAAAGCTCGGAAATTTACATTTAATTGCAGTGACATTTCGTCGTTATGAAATAATGGTTGGCGCTTTAACACTTATAGAATAATACAGGATAACAATTATTACATATTAGACATTTTTAATAAGACATAATTTGATCGTTAGATGTAAAATTTGAATATTATATTTTGAATTAAATTCGGGATTTTTTTTTTTTTTTTTTTTTTTAATAAAATCGATTTTTTTTAAACTTGAATGAACTACTATATAATTTTTAAATGTGTTCGTTTAGAATATATTTTACATTCGAATATTTTTTTTAATGCTCTAAAAAAATAAATTGCGAATAAGTTTTAATGAATGAGAAAATGGCTAATTTATTAAATTCGAAAGCATTATTTTTGTTTGTTTGTTTTTAAATAAATTAGAAATTTTAATTGATTGAATTTTCAGTTTTTCATTTTAAATTTAAATTCAAACTTTGGTATTAATACAGCCAATACGCATGAGTGCAAAGAATGAATGGAATTTTTCTTTCTTTTTCAGACTTCCGGGTTGCATTAACGGCGGAAACATGTTTTCTAGAAGAACGGAAATTATTTGTTTAAAAAGGACGAATAATTTAGTGTATAAAAACGAATTTTTTGACAGTGTACTCTTTTAACATATGCATATTCTTTAAGAGAATCTTAATTGTATGTTAAGATAAATCGGAATTTTTTGTAGATATTAAGTCGAGACGGGCCGAGCCCCTGCCCGGGCTTGGAAATTTTAGCCCATACAGTTGAACACTCATGAAAAAAAAAAAAAAAAAAGATATTAGTCAAATCCATGTTTTGATTATCGTCAACTACTTTAGTCCTTAGGGGGGTTACTTTGGTCCATCCCATAAAAAAAGTTCTTATTCTTTGTATTGAACAAACAATACAAGATAATTTGGAGTTTTTGCCTTTGAAAAATATTTTATACCCTACTATAGGGTATTTGAATAGTTTGGGGGTAATTTAATTTTTTTTTTTGTGTTTGTAAACAACTGTTTTCGTGTGTAAATTTTAACTCTCCAAACTTTATATAGTGAAACAATCTGGATAAGACCTACAAATAAGACAAGTGTCAAAATATTACCTTTAGTAACCAGTAACCCATGTGTGATCATAGTTTTTCCTTTAGCTTTTTATTTTGACAGAAAATGTTTACGTTATCATAAAGCTAACATGAAAGCTAGTATTTCGAGGCTACTTTGTGCCAGGCCTTTTTTGGTCCGAAAATAGCCACAATTACTTACAAATGCCTTTTATACAACCAAATCTCTTAAAACATGTTTTAAGTAACATTTTTTCCAAATGTTACTGTAGCAAAATGTTACATTAATGGTTTTTGTTCCAGTTGCTGAGGATAACACGACGAAAACTGTTTCTCATTTCTTTAATATTAACAATTGGTTTATTGTGTTTAAATGTAAAAGAAAAACATTTGTTTATCGAGTTTGCAATGTTAATTTATTAGCAAATGCTATTGCAAGTGGGTTTCAATAAAAATGTATTCATTTACATACGAAATATATTCATTTTATTTTATATGAAACTAAGTGAATGGACCAAAGAAGCTCCCAGCAGGGGCTACTTTATTCCTAAACTTTGAAAATAGTTAAAAAATAAAAAAATTCCTCTTTAAAACCACGCAGCACTTCATTGTTTCATGTTAATTGTTTACAACTCCATTTCGACGTTGAAAAATCATATATAATATTTTTTAATAATGGAAATGTGAGTGGAACCAGGAAAAAGTTGCCCAAAGTTCACGGTATTTTATTAATAATGAACAAATCTTTTCAGTTGCAAAATAAATGATTTTGGGGGGAATCAGAAATGTTAATATATCAATACTTTAACTGAAAGGAACCTGAACATATACATAGTTTATTATTATGTGGTACACCGTAATACTATGGTTGGTTGTATTTATGTCGGCCAATTATCAGCACGTGGGATATAGGCCCTAAGTGGGGGGGAGTGCCTTCCGTGGAGGTCTTTCTAAGGGAACCTAATCCGTATTAACGCTTGGAGAACCAAGGTTCGAAGAAAACCACGAAAACTCCGAACGATTAGGCCGACGGGCGCGATTGGGGTCGAACCCAGCACCTCCCGTCTACCAGCTTCGAGAGCAGAACCTCTCGGCCGCTGGTGGGGCTCCGTAATACTATGCGAATAATTCTCAGACACGGGAATAATTTTATATGGCTACAGTTTGTGGTGCTGCCATCTGGAGTACACTTACAAAAACTTTTATTTATATGAGTTTTAGTTTTGTAGTGCTGCCATCTGTAGTCTACTTACAAAACCAAAATATTATCTAACAGTTTCCGAGGCCTCAATCCAGTGTTGCCAGTATAGTAGATTCATTTTAATTCAGATATCTTCCACTATTTCCGAAGAGTAATTGTCTTATTTATTGATAAATTATATGTCGAATGTTTAATTATTTTAAATTTTAAAAAAAATCGCTATATTGGTATACTGGATGAAACCCTCCTCTTTAGAAAAGCGTTATCGCCATGTTATCAATATAATAGAAGAAACAAGACAGAATTTTGCTTAATGTGTGCTATAATATGAAGAGGGTTTATTTTTTTTTAATGAAATATCGCATTTGAACCTAACTGTTGTGATGATTTCAAAAAAGTTAAATGAGTTGTTTTCAGACAGAACACCATTGACATGAAGGATAGGTACACGTTTTGATATCTTAATCTTCGCCAAACTAATTTAAGCTCATTACAATATATCGTCAACTAACGCCAAGTGTAACTTACTTTTTGAATTATCTACATAATCTATACTAACATTATAAAGAATTAATGTTTGTGTGTTTGTTTGTTTTCAGGAGAAAATCTCTGGAACTATCGAACCGATTTAAAAAATAATAGTAGAAAAAACTGGTGATTATCTCTGTTTGAACATAGGTGGTAAAACAACACCCAAAAGGGTGCAGGAGCAAAATATGTTCTAAAATTGATATTTCTCTGATATTGTTAGGACTATAAACTTCAAATTTGCTGTTGTGTTTACTTTTAAGATGTAAATGCTAGTTAAGGCTGTTCTCAAATCCAAAGTGAAGGGGGAAATTTATGACACAAGTTTTAATTTATTTTTGTTCGAAAATGCATGAAATGGGCAGGTGTTGTTATTCAGAAACTATGTAATCGAATTACATTTTGCAGTTTTTGGTAAACGCAAAAGACTTTTCAGAAAATACTGTCAAAGTTGACGTTTTGAACCGAAATTCTGGACGAAAGGGAGAAATACCAGCCAGTCAAGGGAGAAAAACCGATTGTCACGTGACCCAAAATCGCATATAACTCGATAAATAATTTATTTATCAAAAAATGGGAAACGTCTTTTGATTCCAAATCGCTTCCACAGTCAGCTCTGCCAATTTTGTATCTTTACTTTTAAAAATGAGTCGGTAAATGTGTCTGAAAGTTTCGGGCTTGTTGAGTAATGGACTTGAGAACCACTTTAAGAACAGTCTTTAAAATGTTCGAAATTTAAAAGGGTGAAATGGGCGGAAAATGTTCGAAATTACTATTTATTTGGAATTGTTTGGACTTGAAATTTGACATGGCTGCTACTTTTAAGACGTAAATGAGGCGTTCTTACAAACTTTTAACTTTCAGGAATAAAAATCTGGTGAAATTAAACTTAGTAAAATAGCATTTTAAACATACAGACGAATGCCTTAATGATTCAAAATAAAGAAAAAATGGTCAGCAGCGAAGATTTTTTTTTTTTTTATTTCCCGGAGGTTTAAATTAAACGTGCGAGTTTAATTTTCCTTAGCGGTTTACCTCTCTAATTTTTTATTTTCTTCAAAATCTTTACTTATAATGAATTTGCACAGTACCCACAGAACATTCAAATAAGAATAACAATGTAGTATTTTTAGTACAAAACTTTGGTATAACATTGTCTTAAAGGGGTGTTAAAGAAGGGACGGTAAAGGGAAAAAGGGACGGTAAGGGAAAAAAGGACGGTAAGGGAAAAAAGGACGGTAAGGAAGTGAGGATGGGACAGAAAAGAAAATTACCACCAATTTTTAGACAAATCATGTTAAGGCTAACTGATAGCCACAATGTTCATTGATTTTTAGAAACAGTTATTTACAATGGATTAAATTAAAAATAAAATTAATTTACCTCGAAAAGTGCAGGAATAAATCTTGGGGACGGTAAGACTACCAATAAAGCCACGATACTTGAAATTGATATTTAAATGCTGATTTAAATTCTGCAGTAAATTTCCTGTCAAAGAATTTTAGCTATTCTTTCTTTAGCATACTTCTGTATGAGAAAAAAGTTGAAAATAATTCTGTGGCTGCATCTGAAGTTATTTTCTGTATAATTTTAGCAAGAGGGACGATAAAGAATCTAAAATCCACAGAGAGAGTTAAAAAAAATAATAGCAACTGTAAAAATGTGTGCAGGTTAATTTTTTGCTACATATTTATATAAAACATAGTCCCAGTTTCGAAAAAAAATTACACCGAATTGCTTTTATTGAAACAATTTTATACAGACAGCTCCAAACTTAAAAATCAGCATCAGAGACGCGGAACGGTATAGGAATTTCGTGGTATATTTGGACCCCCAACATCGTCCAAAACTTATTTATCTCGTTAATATTGTTATACAGTCATGCAATGGGATATTTTCCAGTATAAGACATAAAAAAAGCACAAGAATATGTATTATAATAAAAATTATAATTCAGGGGCTTAAAAGTCAAAATTATGTGAAAATGCCTCAAATGCTCGCAATAGAATAAGTTCTAAAATATTCAAAATGTAAAAATGCGTAAATACGGGTTGGGTTCCCTTAGAAAGACCACCCACGGAGGGCACTCCCCTTAGGGCCTATATTCCAAGAGTAGATAATTGGCCGTCAAAAATCAACCCAACTCAAAATTTAAAAAACTGTAGGATGAAAAATACCTTTAAAATATTGATTTCTGTGATACTGGCCGGGGATTAAAACTTTGAATTTTGCATGGTGGTTACTTTTAAGATATAAATGCTATCTAAGAGCATTTTCTAAAAATTTCGAAATTTAAAAAGGTAAAATGAGGGGAAAGCGTTCTAAAAACGTTCTAAATTGCGATTTATCTGAAATTGTTAAAGCTAGAAACTTGAAATGTATATATATATATATGATCAAAAAATTGGATTTCTTTTCCGCCAGACACTCGAAAGACCTCATGCAATTTAAATGCAACACAACGTTTTACTACGCGGCTAGTATTTAATAATTGTTTTTAATATTTTTTATAATTTATTTAGAAATTAGAAAAATTTCGTAATAAAGGTATTGCAGTTTATTTTCAACTTAGACTTACCTTTCGTTAAATTTTGAAATATGATTGGTTGGTTGGTTGAATGAGGTTTTACGGCACAAATATCCCCAGGGACCAGGGACATGCTGCGCGAAAATTGAAATATGACCACATGTTTCTTGTTTACATAAAACAAATGTTTCTTACCATCTCTGACTTCGAAATCTTCATCTCTTGCTGTACCTTCTGAGTAGTTCGCGTAGTACAGTTCATACTTGTCGTAGTGAGATCCCAGTAGAGTATTGTACCCCTTCATAATGTAGTGGATAGGTTCTTTTGTTGTTTTCAAGATATACATACTGTAGGTGTTTCTTTTGTCCCCTTCGTCATGAACGAGTTGCCACAATTCGCAGACCAGCTGCTTCGTTGCATCGTCAACGAGAGAGTTTTCAGCGAAGCAGTTGTCATCTTTAATGTACTAAAAAGTGTGAAAATAAAAAATTATTATCGATACTACAACTTAACATCTATCACCCCCTATTTTTTCTGCATATTCTTAAAAAAGAAAAAAAAAAAAAAAAAAAGAAAAAGAAAAAAAAAATCCAGACGATATTATACAAGCTGATTCTCAAATATAGCGCTTTTATTTAAAAAAAAAAATGTAAAAAATCCAGGTGATAACTATTTAATTTTTCGAATCGAAAAATAAAGTCTAAAAGGTTAACTTGAATACATAGATCGGGAAGCGGTAGCACAGACAATCACCTCATCGAGTTCACGGCTGAAATTCCAGAGTTAATTAAAACTCGACTAGCATATTAAAATACAATCGGTCTGTCAAGTCATATGCTGGAGGAAAACACCTGAAAACCCGATTTTACCGGTTGACTCGTAGGTTTACCATTGTGTTTTCCTGCTCCCAGTCCTCCATATTTTCATACACTGTTAAAAATCTGAGCAATTTGCTGCATCGTCACTCCACCGCTTTTATAGAATATCTCTATTCTGACAAATGAGAATGCTCCATGATACAGTGAAGTAACCGTTTTCTGTAAAAGCGGTGGAGTGACGATGCAGCAAATTGCACAGATTTTTAACAGTGTACCTTTGGGTGCAGTAAAACATAATGAGAAACCTGCGAGTCAACCCCTAAAATCGGGTTTTCAGGTGTTTTTCACCAAGTATGACTTGGCAGACCGATTTCGTTTTAATATGCGAATAGATTTTTAATCAATTCTGGAATTTCAGCAGTAAACTCGATGAGGTGATTGTCTGTGCTGCCGTCTCTCGGTCTAACACGTTAAATGAAGTATTTGTCACTTTCAAAATAAAAAACAGGATTAGCCTAAATTATTCACCTGGTTTCAAAACACCGTGTATTGAGATACACACACCTACAAAGACGGGTGATACATGACTCACCAAGTTTTAAAAATCCTGCCTCGTGATTCGCGTTCAGGAATGCACCATTGCTGCCGTGACGGACATTGACAGAAACATACTATTGAATGTATGGACGGAACGGGATTATCATTGGGGATGTGTGCCGGGTGACTAAGGGCGAACACGTGGAGCATTTGTAGTATGTACCAGAAACTTGATGAGTGTATGCATCTTTTCATGTATCACCCATCTTTGTACGTCGTACACTTGTGAATAAACAGTCTTTTGAAACACGATGAATCATTTAGGCTAACCCGGTATATTAAAAGTTTTTTCAATGATGAAATTAAATAATCGAAATGCACACAACTTGCATGCACCGTGTTTACTCGCGTAATAGTCGCCCTCGCTTAAAAGTCGCACCCCCCGTTTTGAAGCGGAAAAAAATCGTTAAAATATTTTCTTCGCAAAACAGATCTTGTGATAATTTCTGGAGAACTCACACCAATTCTGCAACCGTTTAGAGTCAATATAAGACGAATATATGGAGATTGGATGGCCAATGGGAACAAAGAATAAACTCCCAGTGGAAAAGTAAGGCGTCCATCCCTAGAACTAATGTATAGTTGGATATTACAAAGCTGAACTTTAATAATAAGCGATATAATTTCAAAAAGTTTTAAGAATATTTGGTATCTCCAACGTTTTGGACGGAAGGGAAGATGACATTTTATGGAATGACGGACATTCTTCGGATACCGATTCACATTACAATAATGATGTCTATAAAAATATTATCATAAAAATAAAAATGATATATAATAAACAACACATAATCTGGAAACATTTGGTAAATTACTAATTTTATTATTATATGTTTTTTATATCAGTAATGTTTTAGCGTTAGAGTATACAATATTGTGCAGTAGAATTCCCCGCATAATAGTCGCACCTAGACGTTCATAATGAAAAATTAACAAAAAAAGTGCGAGTATTACGCGAATAAACACTGTATTATTGTATAACCTTATACAAAAATAGTAAAATATTTCATCGTTTAACTTTTAAATTAACTAAGCATTGCAATTTCAATCACGTGCATTTGGCGAGCACCGGGTTTCTTCGCCAATCTCTATAGTTTATTATTTTTTACAATCTTTCTATTGAGATTCTGCAGCTAAGTTTCTCTGATCCTGTATTAGATACATATGGAAGATCATCAGAATTTTTCGCAAAATATTCTCAGCTTTAAGGAGACCTCCCTTGTAAGAATGAGTGTTAAACATGGAAATACTTCCGGCAAACTAGGCTATTATTTATGGGCACCTTTTAATTATAAAGACTTTTTACTACAGATTTTATTGTTCTTCACCTGCTTTCCCAACCATGGGGCGCTATTGCAAAGAGTGTTTCTGAATAAGGAAGTGGCGTGTTTGCAAAAAAATTCTTCCGTTAGTTAATTATGCCTATTACATTTTTGCCTTAGCGATCACTTCAGGAATCGTCATAACGTAAAACAATCGTATCACAGACCTTTTAATCATGGACCAATCAGATGAATTATTGCGTACAATAAGAGTAATAAAAACGGACAAGTATCCCACATTAATTTTTATCACTATAACGTCAGATCAGTATGACGTCGGGTGCTAAATACAGGCAGTTTTTGTGGAACTTTCACTTATACCGATATTCCTATGTATAGATTGATATGTCTTGATATCTACCAAGCATTTAACTGATTTTTTCAAATTTAGTGACATACTCAGTGTCATGGGGGGATTTGAAATTTTTTGGTGGGGCTAATTTACGTTTAGTCTCCCCGCACACACATACACTTTAATGATTAAAAAAATGCAGACAGAAGTAGAGGAGCCATTCCATGAATTTGAATATAAACTGGTAGGCGGGTGAAAATTAACACCGACTCTTTTAGCAGTAAAAACAAATTTTCGTATTTCTTAAAGGAACGTAAATTCTAATTCTACATTGTGATCAATCTGATTGCACCTCTCAAAGTCGTCCTTAA
>CAWVRF010000599.1:0-47000 GCA_963932465.1 Maratus speciosus
ATATTCTCCAAAATATACTTAAAAATGAAACATTATATTACTTGGGTATCAAGGAGCACATATACAGAAATATTGTTTTTTCTTCATAAAAAATATAATTGATACTAGAAATACAATTGTAGGCTACTTTTCCATTATTCCATTGTGGATTTTTATGTTTATTTTTTCAATTTTAGGGTGGGATTGGGTTCGGATTGAAACTTGTCCGTTCTGGGTCAAAGTTTGTCAGTTTAGGATCAATTAATCCAACTATTTTTTTAAACTGTTTCAGGCTGAGTGGATATATAATTTACAGGTTCGGGTCGGGTATGACCCAAACCACGCAGGATTCTATGCTCTCAAAATAATCCGTGAGTTAAACTAATTCTTCCCTTGATTATCTTTTATTAAAACATGAAAATTTGCGCTTTTTTACCCATTCCCCTCCCCACCCAAATATATATATATATTATATGCCCGACCCGCGCAGGACTCTAATCCGGCCCCCCTGTCGGGATACTATGCCCCCCCCCCCCCAGTAGGGCAAGTTTTGGTGCCGCACCTGACTGCAACCTTAATGTTAAACCTATGGGAGCGTTCTTTAAAAAACGTTCTCGGTTGCATTTTAATAGTTTTAAATGATTTTTTTTCTATTTTCGTTGCATATTTTTAAAATTTTACTTTTAGTTATTTTTACGTGTTTGGATTTTTTAACTGCAAGACAATTTTATCAAAATTCCATATATATATATACATTTTTCTATCAAACGACAAACAAAATTTCCATTTGGCGCTCTCTTCGCCTAGGGCCGAAACTAACCTTTTTTACACCCGGGGCAAGCATGGATTTTGGCGCCCCCCCCCTCTTCCACAAAGTATATTTACAAAGAGAATTTTACTATTTTTCTAATAGCCGAGTTATTTAAAAATTTAAAACATGTAATCTTAAAATATGTAATACTGAACTACGTAATCTACAATGGCGGATCCAAGGGGGAGGTCACGGGGGTCATTACTCCCCTCTAAACACCAACAAAAATATTCTAAAGATCATTTTAAAAATAAAATATACAGTTAGAGTCCCGATTATCCGAGTCCTGCTTAACCGAGTTTCCGCTTTCACCGAGTTATTTTCTTCTGATGGACTGATGGCTTCTATTATTATGAAATAGCCATTATAAAAGAAGTGTTAGGTGAAGATGAAACAGCAGTCGTAAAAAGTTAGAAGTAATTTTTTTTGGCAAAAAAAAATTATGGCCATTTTTTTTACCATTCTGACCAGAAAATCAGAGTTCTAACTTTTTACGACTTGCTCTTTCATCTTCACCTAACACTTCATTTATAATGGCTATTTCGTAATAATAGAAGCCATCAGTCCACCAGAAGAAAATGATCCATTCCAAAGGTATAAGCCTTCATTTGGCGCCCCTTTGTTCTGGCGCCCGGGGCATATGCCCCCTCTGCCACCCCTTAGTTTCGGCCCTGGCCTTTCGTTCTTACGCCCGAGCAAGTGCCGCCCCCTCTGCCCTAAACTAGAAAAACTATTACCTAAACTACTACCCAGAAAAAGTTAGAAAATTGCCCCCCCCCCCCACCGGGTGACAATTATCACTCCCTCCTATCTTTATTTTTTTTTATATGTTATAAATAATATATATCAGATTTAAAAAAAATGCTTGCGGTCCTTCTCATCTCCCGCGTATTTTAAATACACTTAGTCGACATTAACTTGTAATATATTAGAATGTAATCTAAGTTATATTTAAAATACATATAATTGGAATTGACCTACAATCCATTACAGGTTAACTGGATTATACAATTAAAAACGTAATTGAAATCATCTTTTAATCCATTGCAGGTTAATTAGATTATATAATTAAAAGAGTAATCGAAATCCGCACGTAATCGATTAAAATTAATCTAATTAAATCTTAAAATGTTAAATAAGAATTGATTTGTAATCCTTTACACAATTATCGGGTTATACAATTCAAAAGCTTAAAATGAAATTACTTTTCAGTGCTCTGCGTGTTAATCAATTGCATTATGAGGTGATTATAATGTATTTTAATTTAATCAATAATTTCATTACTCTGCAATCGGATTCTGCCCCAACACTGGTCATATCCATTGAAAATTATTCATATTTTATCGGTTTCGTTTGAATTTTTAAATCGGGTTCGACAGCCCGCGGATTTTTTTTCTTTGTTGTTGTTGCCCCAGCTCGCCCGTTAAAAATATGTCCTAATGCTGCCGGGCCGACCAGTTTGAAAGTTTCCCTCCATTACGATGGCCCCATGCCGACCGCTAATGTGATGACCGTTCTTTGAATAAAATCAAACACAAATTCTTGAGAAAGCCCCCCCACCCCACACACACACAGACTACTTTCTTATCTAGCTTATCTCTTTCCTCATCTGTGAGCTCGCCTTTCTGCCATTTCCGAGGGCATTTCTCATTTCTGCTTTTGCCTTCCCCAACTTCCGTCTAAACTGAAGACAGCGAGAGGAAGAAGACAGAATGGCGACAAAATAGATTTTTCTCGAGATTTTTAATTCGAGATTACACTTGATTATACATGATTATACTATGATTATATTGATTACATGTGATTACGTTAAGATTTCATTGATTACCACCGATTACATGTGATGACATGATTACGCATGATTAAGACTTGATTACAGTATGATTTCACTGATTACAGGAACGGTTGTACGAGATTACACCCCATTGAGAGACCCCTCGCTACTTTCTTATCTAGCTTATATCTTTCCTCATCTGTGAGCTCGCCTTTCTGCCATTTCCGAGGGGCGAATTTCGAAACTTCCCTCATTTGGACCCCTTTGGCGAAAAAATTTGGCGAGAGAAGCATTTCGAGATGAAATTCAAAATGTGGAACAGAACTTGCTTCGGCGACTAGAAAGTAGATGTCGGGAAGCTCGGGCTCTCGAACAACCAATCAGAGTAAAAGAACGACAAATCGAAGCCAAAGCTTCGCCAACGTGAGATAAATGAATCCTAGTAGCCATGTTTGATGTTTTGCAGCACAGGGTTGCATTATATGAATAAGTAAATAAAAAATATTCTTTCGTTCATTTATTACGAGGAGCATTGTGTTTATATGTTTTAAGGATTTTTAAAGTTAATGTATCATCATTTTCTTCCATGGATGCTTTGAGACGTATTACAGCCAATGCAAAGTATATTCAACCTGCATTCTATACAATTTTTTCAGATAATTATTTTCAATTCAATTTTATTCATGTGATGTAACAACAGTGGATCAGTTTGTTACAATATATCTCTAAAGAGGATTTAATATTTCTAATATCTATTATTAGGAAAAGACTGTAAAATAATAATGAAGTCACATTTTGCTTTAAAAGAGCATACTGGTAATTAATAAAGCTCATGAAACTTTCATAAGTTGAAAGATGGGATATAATATTTGATTGAAAATTCTAACTAAAAATAAAATGTTCTGTTTTAAAAGATTATAATTTAAAGTAACAATAAATAAAAACAAAGCCGAAATAAGATAATCATCTCCTATAATTCATGTAAATAATATAGCAGTACACAATATTTATTTCCTTTTTTATATCATGTCCATTGTGATCTAAAGAAGCAAGTGTTGTAGATGTTTGCTTTCTCTTTTTAATTAAAAGTTTCGTGTTGATAAACTTTGTTTATATATATATATATACACACAGTGCATTGAAAAATCCATACAATTTAAGGCTAAAAGCTTTGTTTATTTCGTGCATTTCAAGTCTGATTTGTTTACATTTTAAAACTTTATCAGAGTAATCAGATCCTTATGAAACAGAAAATTGCTATCTATATGTTGTTAATGCTAATAAAAATCAGGATCTACTGAAAATACAAATAATTCACTTAAAAACTGTTTATTTAATGAATGATTAAAAAAATATATCATCACTGTTAGAAATTTATATGATCAACAGTACCAGGGCAATTCCGAAACAATGTTACCATTTTCAGTATTTCATTTTTTACATCAAATAGGTAATATATATATTTATTTTCTGATAGCATTAAACCTATATATATTTTTTTTATTTACAATGCATTTTATAAAATTTTGAATAGTCAAAATCAATAAAATCCTTCATAATCAGCCTAGCTTCTTTTTATGTATTTATTTATTTGTCTGTTAGATGTTCAATGTTGGTCAGTTACAGGTAAGATGACATATTTTTCATAAATATATTGTGGCAACACTCAAATTTTGTGAAAGATGTTCATTTATGAACTCCCTCTGAAGGAAAATACATTTTTGTTATAATAAATTGTATGTTGTTTTATAATACAGAAACAGATAAACATTGAGCTATCCAAAAAGCACGGTAATTCCTGTTTGTCTGTTACAATATACCATTTTTTTAATAATTATTATTTAGATTAAGTAATTTATTCATAATAACTATATTAATTTATCTTAATTAATTGTCAAATGCTACTTGTAGCTATCTTTGAATTACAGAATTATTATTATTTAAATAAGGTATAGGCATTTTTCCCTCTATGACTGTTAGTCTGTTACAATGGAATTGCCCACCACCAGTTTAAGAATATTCATTTTATTACTTCAAAATCTTTTCACCGAATCTACAATCAGCAGTTTTGTTCAATCATATAAGTATGTGACTGTAGGAAATTTAAACATATACCTTCATGAGTATCTAAAATGATTATATCTTATCATTATATAATTGCATAAATTTAAACCTATGTATGTGTATTCTAATAAGGTGAAAAAAAAAATTAGTTATATCCATTTAATTCTAATTCCTACACTTAACACAAGCTACTAATTATTATGGAAAAGATAGTAGGGGAGGAGAGTGGTGTGGAATGTGACAGTAGGTTTTTTCTTTATGTATCATTCTAAACATATCATCAATCACACACTAGATGAAGCAATAGTAGCCCAATCTTCATTTGAAAAAAGTTGCTGATCTGCATAAGCTTGCATTTGTATACAGAAAAAGATTATTTAAAGAATCAAAATCAAAAGTAAATTTCCTTCATATACCTTTTATGCTTTCTATATATTAATGACTTGTTTATGTAAAGTTGTAATAGTTTCCCTATTTATGGAACATTAAACTGTATATTATCCATAATTTAAACTAAGCCTAAAAGCTAAAAGCAGCATTTTTGTTTATACAAGAAGGTAGTGGGGAGGAGTGGGACATTCCAGCAAAGGGAGGTACGGGACAAGTCCAATTCCTTCTTTTTAATAAGATGAATGTTAATTGCTAAAATGTATATATTTTTAGAGGGTAATATATTAACATGTTGAGTGCCATGTCAGTCACTGATGACTGACACTGAACTTTCCGTTTAGGCTGTGTCAGTCATCGGTGACTTATACTTATTGATCGTGTAGTGGGCAGGGGTGGGGAATTTCTAGAAAATCTTATCAGCCAAGGATTTATTTCACCAGCCAGTAAAATGCAACGTACAGTTTTAAATTTTTATGACAAAATTACGCAACTCAAAAATAGTTGGTTACTATTATTTTCATAAATTTTTTCCTATAAAATTAAGAAATATAAACAAGAGATGAAAGTTTAATGTAAAGTAGAACTTCATACCATGTTTACATTGCAGTAATTAGGAAAGTTGAAAAATATAGCTAACTACTAAATAAAAAAACTTTTTGACATACCTCTATAGTTTGCAATTTTCAAAGACTACCTAAAAAGTCACTCACCCTGTCAAAAAATTCACTCGCCAGTGGCAAGTAAAATGATGCATTTTCCCACTCCTGGTAGTGGGAATCTTATTTCACGGCCCAAACGGAAAGACAGACAAAATTGACTTGGCATTCCATGTGTTAATTATAACATTGATATTATATTCATTTACTTCAAAATGTAAATAAATGTAACTGATTATTTTTTTAACGTCATCTGTGACTGACAATCCTGAATTCTGGAATCCTCAATGAAGGTACTAGAATTTGATATTGTGGCACAGACATTATCAACTTACAATCTTTGTTAGACTGTATATATAGCCAACACTAGACTACTTGTGCTTGTCATACCTTGTTTTATAGCTGTCCCATATCTCCCTGTTAGTGAGGAGGTATGACACACATTTGAATCTTACAATTTCTTTAGTTATGAAATTGTTTCTGCAAATTATGTTTCCATATTGTTAAAAACATTAGAAATATATTCATTTTCTATTCTATAAATTGAAATTTTTGTTTTTGTGTCAAACTAAGTTAATGTTCTTATTTTTGTCAAAAGTGTCCCATTCCTCCCCACTCTTCCTTACTTTGAAAAATGTGTATGCATCACAAAACGCATGTGGTAGTGCTGTATACTAATTTAATATATCAAGTATCACAGGGCTCGAAATGGAAAAATCCACGAACCGGAACGCTATTTCAAAATTATTGGTGACTATTTTTTTTTTTTTTCTCCTGAAAGTACATTAAAGTCCCGATTATCCGAGACCCGCTTAATCGAGTTTCCGCTTTAACCAAGTCATTTTCTTCTGATGTACTGGTGGCTTCCATTATTATGAAACAGTCATTATAAATGAAATGTTAGATGACGATGAAAGAGCAGTCGTAAAAAGTTAGAACTCTGATTTTCTGGTCAGAATGGAAAAAAAAAATGGCCATAATTTATTTTTTTGGCCATTTTTTTCCCATTCTAAATGGAATGGAAGCCACCAGTTCATCAGAAGAAAATGATCCATTCCAAAGGTATAAGCTCGATTGGAAAAAAAAAAACAATTTCATCCCCCGTTTTTCTTAAAAGTAACAGAAATGTACATCAAAGAAATGTTACTAATACCATTAAATGAATGAATGAAGTGAAAATTTATATTTCATCTCCTTAGTGGGTGACGATTTGTGTCAATCCAGTATATACGAGTTTTTTATCTTATCGGAGGTGAGCTTAGTCATATTAACCCGGATAATCGGGACTTTACCGTATAGCAAATTTATATTTAACCGTAGAAAAACCAATTTAAAAAAATGCATTCAAGATTCTAAATTATTAGAAAAAAACGTTACAGAGAGCATAGTACGCTATATGTATGAAACTGTAATAATATTTTTTAATAAGTCCACAAACCGGAAAAATATTTTCCCTACTTTCACGAACCGGAACAATATTTTCCATACTTTCACGAACCGGAACAATATTTATCACAATTTCACGAACTGGAACATCGTTCCGGTTTGCTCCGGTACATTTCGAGCCCTGAAGTATCATAAACAGAAGGCAGAAAACTTTCTTTTATTTAATTCATATTTCCTTCAAGAGCATTGGTAGCGAAATATGAAAAAACAAAGCCACCATTATATGTTCCTCATTAGTGTTTTTCTTTTCTTCTTTTTTTTGTGTATGTGCATAAAAGGAAGTTTAAAGATCAAAATACTTTTCGTCTAAATGAAGGTTTACTCATTTTTTCTCCCCAGGTGAGCTAAAAAGTTACTTTTATGAAACTTCACTAAGCAAGGGGGGGGGGGGGGAGTCTGAAAACAGTTGAAAAATATTTATAACTTCAATTTTCTCTGCCATCTTTCTGTGCGTTAATTTTCATATATGCGGAGTGCCTTGTAATTCGTATATGTTAATGATAATTACTATAGCATATTTCAAATGAAGTGTGTACATTTATAGTTCATTTACATGGACTTTCAAAAGAATTCCATTACATTATGATATATAAAGAAAAATATTTTGCAATATATTTTAATAATGTTACTTTATTACAAACATAATTAAACTAATATTCATTTCTAAGGTGTGTTAAAACATGTTTTCTGTAAAATATGAAGTGCAAAGCATTTATCATTAATTTAAAGTGTTGCACTAAAGAATTCGATTACATAATGGCCTACAAAGAAAACTTTTTGCAGTGTATTTTAATTATTTTATGTATTTCAAACATAATGAATTTGATGCATATTACTGAGGTTCACTACAAGATGTTTGCTGTAGAATATGATGTGCATAGTATTTAATATTAATTTACAGGAAAGCACAGCAGATATTGTGGGCAGAGTACTGTATATTATCGATTATTGATGTAAAAGCTAGTGGTGTACCGAGTAGTACTTTGGCCGAGTAGCCGAGTACCGAGTACTCGGCCACTGACTACTCGGCCGAGTACCGAGTACCGAATACCGAGTAGTTGCGTAATAAGAAAGAAAAAACATTGATGTGCACATAATGTGAGCTTGTGTGTACATATATATATAAATATACCTGTGGTACATATATATAATATATATATATATATATATATATATATATATATATAGTATATATAAATTAAATAATTAAATTTGAAATGTATTTGTGCACCTTTTAAAGACAATTTTTGACAATTCAGAACAGTAGCAAAAAAAAAGGAGAATTGACACATAACAAGTTCAATTATTAACCAATATAAAATTTAAATATTCTACAACCCTCCAATTTATTCCGATATCTGAAATCTGTCTATCAAAAATAAAAATGTTAATTGGTTACTGCAACAATTCATTGAATAATCCAAAACATTTCATATTTATTTTGTAACTGTACCTTATTTTCTTTTGATTAAAAATAAAAAGAGAGGAACAAGAAGAGATACAGGCTTTCTTAACAGAAGACTTATGTAAAACTGACACTCCATTTGCATGGTGGGGGGGGGGGGGGGGGACTTTCCGATTATGTGCAACCTTGCAAAAAAAATTCTTATGTGCACCTTTAACCACTGTTTATTCTGAACGTATATTTTCAGAGGCAGGAAAATTTATAGTAGTAAAAGAAATGCCCTGTCTACTGATAATGTAGAACGTTTGGTATTTTTGCACCATAATTTGAAATATAATAAATTTAATTATTAATTTTTTTATTACATTTATTGTATTTTCAGTTTCTTTATCCAAAATAATAGCCTTTTCTGTTTTCCTATACATTTAAAAATAACTTATTTTTATTTGTATAAATATGAAACTAAATTTTAATCTGGAATTATTTTAGGAGGGTTTTTGTTCTTAACTTTTAGTATAGAGTAGCCTCCCGCTTAACCGGCCTAAACGGAACCGGGGGTTAGCCAATTAAGAGAAAAAACAGTTAAACTGGAGAATTTAAAAAATGTAAATAAATAACTGCATATTTAATTAATTAAAAGTGTAGGATGCATTTAATTTTTTAATTTGTAGTACATATTTTCTATAATTTGTGAAATTAATACTAATAGTAAGTAATTTAATAGTTAATAAAAGTTATCACTAATAACAAATAATGAACAATATTCAATACAAATTAAATTGTTGAAAATCTTGTCACATACCAAGAAGCTGAAATTATTCTACATTATGTAAATTTGAGTTAATTAACCATAAAGAAATGAGAACCGAAATTTTCCTTTATGAATTTTGCCAGATGTTGGGAAAAAAAGCCGGCCGGTTAAAGCAGAGTTCCGATTAAGAGGAAGGCTACTGTATTTTGTAGACATATTGTTAAATACCGAGTAAATAGTTTTATGAATTATTACATATATTATACATTGATATTCGAATAACTTTTTACAGATCAGTTTTAAATTCATAAGCTTAAAAAATGAAATTCTTACAACTACTCGGTATTGGCCGAGTACTCGGCCAAAATTTTGCCGAGTACCGAGTACTCGGCAAATTGGCCGAGTAGGCCGAATACCGAGTATTTACCGAGTACTCGGTACGGCTCTAGTAAAAGCATTTTTAGTTATAGTATGCATTGATAATTTTAACTAAGTTTTTGTATATTATGTTGTGTGCATAAATTTTATAAATCATATACAAGGCTACATAAAAGAATTTGTAAGCAATAAATAGTATGGGTGTAAATTGTTTAAAAGTGTTTTTTACTGAGTTTTTCATTTTCAAGCTGAACTGTATTTGAAGAGTATAAATAAATTTATATACAAGGCTACCTAAAGAACAGGATACATTGCTGTCTGTAGATAGTAATTACTGGAAGTGTGACGCTAGTAGTTTTAAGCATTTTTTGCCTAAAATTAATTTTAGTTTGTCTTGTGGTATAAACATCTGTAAGATAATATATAGGACTTTAGAAATGAATTTAAGTACATTTCTGCACATTGGCAAAAGTGAATTTTTAACAGGGTTATGTATTTCTTAACTAAACTAAATTTTCCCTTCCTATGTATTATATATAGAAATCTATAGATCATATACAGGGCTGTACAAAAGAATTTGAATATCTTTTTCGCTATGGATGGTGCTTGCTGAAATCTAGTTTTCAAATAATCTGCTGTGTGTTTCCTAATTTGTTTATTTGGGTATTTTCTTTATCTTACTAAACAATGAAAGTGTTTCATAATCTATCCTTCATGCGTAAATTTTCTCTGTTCTCATTTCAAGGGGAACATTTACATATGTTTCTATAGCAAAATTGCACAAAAAATTACAGTCATGTTTTGCCATCCAAAGTTACATTTTACATTGCTGAATGGGGGAATCATTTGGAAAACATTTTTAAAAAATTCAAATATGTTAATATCCTGATTTTTCACAAATTTAAAAAGAAATCAAAGACAATGCATTCCCTTATAAAATGTATACACATCTGGGCGACATCTGCTCTATTCTCAAATGAAATGTACCCTTACTTATTGCGATATTTTATTTTGATGCAATCGTTCACGTTCCTATAGGAATCATTTTACATTCTTCCATCTCCAATTTAACCGCAGCAATAGCAAAATTTAACAGGGAGTTCTCGTTCAGGAAACAAATGCCAAAAAATTGCTGAGAGGAAACTTCACTATATTAGGCTAAAAGATTGAAACAAGATTTTTTTGTGAATATAAAAAAATATCTATTACATGCCAAACATTTTATAAACATTTTTTGAAAAGTTAAAAAATTACAGAGAAAAAATTTGATATATTCAGCACCCTGTGAAGGAAAAATTGCTTCTGAGCCAAGGTTTCAATTTGCACTGCCGCCACCACCTTCTCTTTATGACAGGTGTTACAAAATTGAAAAAAGGCAGAAATAGAAATAAGTTGTACTGAATACATATTTCACATTTATTTTAGAACTTTAAAAGTTTAATTTTAGTTAAGAAATTCAGAACAACTAAATAATGTAAGAGCACTTATATTTTGGCAAAGAGGATTTGGGAACTGAGTGTAGAAAAAAATGTGTCTAACAGTGCAGTACAACAGTGTAAATGCAACCCTTTTGGATTCCAAGATAGAAACCTCATACTATTTTAAAAGTTATGTTTTTATCTTTAGTACAAAAATAAAATTACAGACTCAGGAAAGAGAAGGTAACAAAAGAGATAAAGACCTAAAACAAGTTTTAAAAAAGAAGTTCTTAGTCAGAAATTTGTTTTAGTGTGTGGATTAAGGTACAGTTCAATAACTTTGAAACGATAAATGTATGTACTTTCATGGGTAAAAAATTCCTGATAAATATATATGTATATATATATATATTGGTGGTCAGTAATGTTTAATTAATGGTTATATATATATATATATAGGGTGTATCTGAAATGCTTCAAGAAACTTAGAGGGATGATAGTACTTATGAAGACGAACAAAAAATGCAATGGAACATGGTGTCGCAAATGATGTTTAAGGGGCAAAAATTGAGAAAAAGCGTCTGGAAATGGACAAACTGGACAAGAAAGAAACACTCCAGAAAATTATTTATTGCACAGAAAAGGCACAACACAGCTCGTGATGCCCAGAGAAAACAAATATTTTACAATAATTGTTCAAAGTGTTGACTGCTGACTTTATTACACACAGTAGGTACATCTACGGAGGAACGACTGGCGGACACACTCAAATTTGCATATGTGGACTCCTGCTCAAAGATTTGTTTGGATTTCTTCCAAGTTTTTGTTATCTCTCTCTGACTGGATATGCACAAAGTGAAAGGAAAACCAGCTTCGTGCTACTAGCCAGTTCTACAGAAAAGCAGCATGCGAGATTTCAATATTTTTATTAGTTTTGTGATTATCACCCTTTAAACATCAGTTGAGACCCGATGTTCCATTGCATTTTTTGTTCATCTTGATGAGTAATATCATCGCCCTAAGTTTTTCGAAGCATTTCAGATACACCCTGTATATTTTACAATAAAACAGGTAGGAAAATCAAGGTTAATAGTATAAATTTGGCCCCCTATATTTCAGCGACTGCTTTCTACCCGCATCACACAGACCTCACTATATTGCACTAAATTATTGAAACTGAATTCTTTTTATTAATTTTGAACAATCAATATGAAAAAACTGTGAAAATTGCATTAAAAAATTCAATTAAAGAAAATTGAAAAAAAGCTTGTTTCGAGGTGTAGAAGGATTTTATGTATTTAAATGAAAATCTATCCAAATGTACCAGAGTATGTACCGTATCTATCCAAATGTATTGAAGTAGGGGAATCCCTGCTGCCGGCAGCATACTATTGAGTAAGTAAGGATGTTTGCATTCCGGTTTATTTATATTTTTAAACGAAAGACTGGAGCAATCCGGGCATGTAATACTAACCTTAAATATACCTAAAGTCAGTGTTGTATGAATTGAACATGAAAATCTTTCCAAACAAACATAATGTTGGGAGCCCCACTACCTTGATTGTTATGTTCTTATTTGCCTCTCCTTAAATAAAGTAAATAGGTTTTTAAAAAATCATTGAATCACCTGTTTAAAATATTGTATTTTTAATAAGGCAAAGTAAAGAAAAAAAACGGTGAGGTAGAGAAAGAAAACTGTCACTTAATGTCTGACCCTTTTTTAAATGCTACAGCAAAAAATTAAAAAAAATGCACGTGCAGAAATGATCGGCTGCACAATAGCAAATAAAATAGTGATATCTTTAAGACATTGAAAAAAAACTAAATCTCTCCTGGTCCCCCCCCCCCCCCCAAAAAAAAAAAAAAAAAATTAGGAGGCTTTTTATTTCACATTGACCGTCATTGAATCCACTAGGGTCAGGTGGGGGAAAGTGGTGGTAATCTAAAAAAAATGCACTTTTTTCACAATAAATGCACATATTTTTACTTTTTTTTTCAATTAATACATAATTGGAGTTTGTGACAAATATTTCTATTAAGATTTGTAAATCTGGCAACAAGTTTACTGTTGTTTATCTTCTTGTTTACATATATGTGCAGTTTGTTCTTAACACATGGTATTGATAAACTTTATTCTTGATCCTTTCTCACTTGAAAAAATTAGTATATTTTGATACATTTCTGTAGAAGAACTTCTTAAAAACAGATTCATGCATCAAGGTAAGAATTATTTTATTATTTCAATTTTTTATGATTTTTTTCTGAGGTGGGGGAAAGTGGTGGTATAGTTAGGCTTAGCTCAATGTTGCATGATGATTCAATTTTAGACTGTAGATGTGATTAATTTTTAAAAATGAGCTGTAATAAAAGTATTAATAAAAAAAAATAGGGTTTATTTATAAATTTTAATTTGAATATGATAATACAATTAAATTAAAAGTTATTTTTTACATAGGGTCAGGTGGAGGAAAGTGGGTCCGTGGGGTAAAGTGGGGGTATATTGAAAAAAACCTATTTTCTCTTTTAAATTAAGATATTTTGTTCATTCTTTTTTAGAGACATATATTGAGATTATGGCAATTATTCTTATTTTAGTTTTAGAAACTGGAAACAAATTTAATGTTTACAAACTATCTTGTTTATACTCATTGCATACCGTCAAAAAGTCGATCAGCTAAAATAATCGCCCAAGTGATAAAAACTAATACATTATATCACATAAAGCATTTGAATAAGTCACCATTGGGGAACTATTAGACTTTTCTTGCTATTTGGTGGTGAAGATTATATAGAGTTCAGCAATATATGCTACATACTAAATGAACCTAATTTTGATAGTCATGGGCATTATTTCTTTAATTAAATAATATCTGAAAAATATTTTTTTTTTTTTTGTGCATTTGTACCTTTAAAAATAATTAAGATACATTTATTTCAGTGTATTTTTATTTAAAAAACAATATTTACACATTTTTATTTAAATATACATTAATTTTGGAACTACCCCCCACTTTCCCCCACCATGGGGTAAAGTGGTGGTATCAAAACATGCTCTTTTAAATGTATCACTGTCAGAAAACAATCGAATAAAATTGAGTGGTTATGATTCATGTTTAATCTATATGAATCCAATGTATAGAAAATGCATCAAAAGTTTCATTAAAATAAATTTAATAGTTTGATTTTAGGGCCTTTTCTAAAAAAAGCTTGATTTTACCACCACTTTCCCCCACCTGACCCTATTTATTTTTTTAAATAGTTTTTTATTGTCGAAACTCTTTGAAATTTTTATGAGTTATAACTATAATATTTGCAAGGCCTGTATATATATATATATATATATATATATATATGCAAAAATATTGATATTTAGTTGCAAAAGCCACTGGTGTAATATTCATGATGTAAGCAAATATTAACCAGATTTTTTTTTTAAATGCTTCTAATTCTCTAAATTTGGTTTTCATATGTTATATAATGGATGTATCAGATGACTGTGTAAAGAAATTGTGTTAAAATATCGAGATTTAGTTTCTTTTAGCCTTGAAAAAAGAATGTTAACTAATACAGTAGAAATACATTACAGTGAATGTCACTTATACGAATTTTTCAGTTTAACAAATATTTGAATTGCTGAAAAAAAAAATCCTATTTCATTATAAAAATATTCAATTTAACGGATTTTTCAGTATAGTAAATTTAATCAGTGCTCCCCAGAGATTTGTTGTAATGAGATTTCACTGTATTATTTTTATAAACAAGCTATTTTATGCTCATAACCCTTTAAGACCTGACCTACACAATAGTGTAGGTGATACTAAAGAAAAAGAAAAAACATTTTCCTCCTTTTTGTTTGATTTAAAGTCGAGCCTGCACCCACAAAATTGCGTGGATACTCCCTTGACATAACCTGACATTGGATGTATATTTTAATCAAATATGATCCTATTAATTAGGGGAAACCACCAAAACTTTTCATTTCTACCAAAAATCTTGCGGTCTTAAAGGGTTAAAGTCGATATGTTTTGTTTTACCGTATTTTGATTTCCTAATCGGATACAGGATTTCCAATAATGTAATAGTAGATGAAGTTGCAAGTAATTCTCAGAGGCTAATTTCTCTGGAAGGGTTAATATTAATATTTCAAAAAACCTAATATGTCTTTTTAAAGTAAAATGTACTATCCTTAAGTAAGAGTTATCTGCTTTTGCATATTTTGATAAAAAAAATAGTGGATGCAGAATTTCAAAGTGTGCTAAAAAAATTAAAATTCACCCGAAGGAACTTTCAGAAAGGAATTTGGTTGAAAAGGGTTAATATTTGTATTTTTTAAACGGATTGCACTGTTCAAATGAAAATCTAGCATATAACTATGTAGTTTGGAATTTTTCTTATTTTCATACTTTGATTTCCAAGGCCGATGCAGATTTTTCAGCATTGCAGAATATTACATAACCGAACCTTGAAACTTCATAGAAAACTCTTTTCTTGAACCTTAGAAAACTTTTCCTTAAACCAAGATTAAGAGGGTATTTTTTTATTTTCTTGCATTCTGAAAAGTCGAGCCGATCCAAGCTTGGAAAGATGGGGAAAAACAAGTTTTTAAAAGAAATTTTTTCTCAGAGTTAACATTCATATTTTTTTAACAAATTTTTCCGTTAGAAAGTTAAAAGTATTATACTTTGGTGGATATTTTATATTCAGTATTTTAAACTGTTTAGCTGATGAGGCTTTGGATCTTCTCTGCTAGTGATATTCCAGTGTGGATGTTACATGCCATTTTGAGAAAAATTTCATCTTTTTGATGATTGTTCATTTTTACCCGACTGCGAGGAAGGGTTATGTGTTTCACACGTATCTGGGTATGTGGATTTCTTTATACCCTCGAAACATCCCAACGGCTTGATGGATTTTAATGAATGAGGTCTCTGTCAATTCGTCTTAACCGTCCGATGGTTATAGGCTAGGTTTTTTTTATAAATTCAAAAAGGTGGCCGTAAAATACGAAATGGCGGTTGAGATGAAAAATTTTTTTACATACCATATTGAGTGGCATATCATTGGATAGGTCTTTCAAAATTAAGACGATGTTTCATTGACTATTTTACAGTCAGAAGCTCCGTTTAAATATTACACGAGCTGGAAGCTGTGTAGGTAGGATTTCTAGCTTTACTGCAACTCTAACCTTCATAGACATCTATAGGCCTCATCAAAACCGTGTTTATAGATAGGAACTAATAATTAAACACAACTTAAAAGTCATCAATACAAGTAAATAAAAAAAATAGGTAAGTAATATAAAAAATAGTTTCACATTGATGAGAAATAATTAATTAGTTTGCTTTTTACGCAGTCGGGCTTTTATATTTTTTTTAATTTAATTTTTACTTGTTATTTGTCATTAATATCTCAGCTAATTATTTAAATATTTGAGTCTCAGTGTGTGCATTCGCACAAGTCTTGGACTATGTCATGCACATTTTAAAACCTCTACTTGCAATAGATTTTCCTAGCCATCGCACACAGGCAAACTTAGTGCTTTATTAGTATAGCTTAATATTTCCGATATTTTTATTTATTTATTGCAAGCCGGTTGGCATATTTTACCAAGAGTGTTTTGAAAACAGTTTTTATTTTTTTTTGCAAGTCAGTTTTATCTACGTTGCTGCCAGTAGATTGATTGACTTTATGAATAAAAACATAGCACATGCTTATATTTAGTGTGTCCAGCAGTTTGTGTTATAATGGACCTGAACCCGAAAATTCTACTTTAAGACAACCCGACCTGGTCATCACACTCTTCAAACTGAAACTGAAATTAAACCATAATGCTAATATAATTGCATAAAAGTAGTCTACAATAATATCTTGAATATCAATTTTATCTCTTAAGTAGCAAAATGAACAAATTTCTATACTATTAATGTTGGTAGGTGCCTGTGGGGGTGGGGTCGGCCGAAACTACTCTTTTCACACAGAGATGTGAGAGCAGTGTATAAAAAGGAAATATCGGGGGAATCCGAACTTTCATGTCTCAAGGTAATCCTGTGGGAAATAGGTACCATAGAAATTAATAACTTACCATCTCATTAGAAAACATTGGGAAACAATCCAAAAACAATAAAAAAGAAAAGTGCCCAGCTAAACTGATGGCATTGAGCTCACAGGCTATTCACACTAATTGTATATTATACTCTTATTTTAAAGAATAATGCCCTTCAAAAAAATAAGTGAAGGGGAATTAGCCCCCGTTTCCCCCTTTATACTTAACCAGTGAACCTCCAAATCTAATCAGGGAAGCTCTTTATCATAATAAACCGGTATACCAAATTTGGAGCAAATCGAATAATCCTGCAAAAAAACCATTTATCTAAATTAAGGGGGTGGACTAGCCCCCCTTTATCTTTAACCAATGAATCCCCAAAACGAATCAGGGAAGCTCCTTAACATAATAAACCGGTATACAAAATTTGGAGCAAATCGAATAATTCTGCATGAAAAACCCGTTTATATAAATTAAGGGGGGTGGACTAGCCCCCCTTCCCCCTTTATCCTTAACCAATGAACCCCAAAACTAATCAGGGAAGTTCCTTAACACAATAAACCGGTATACCAACTTCGGAGCAAATCGAATCATTCTGCATCAAAAACGCATTTATCTAAATTAAGAGAGTGGACTAACCCCCCTTTTCCCCCTTTATCCTTAACCAATGAATCTCCAAAACGAATCAGGGAAGCTCCTTAACATAATAAACCGGTATACCAAATTCGGAGCAAATCGAATGATTCTGCATGAAAAACCCATTTATCTGAATTAAAAGGGGTGGACTAACCATCCTTTTCCCCCTTTATCCTTAACCAATGAACCCCCAAAACTAATCAGGGAACTTCCTTAACATAATAAACCGGTATACCAAATTCGGAGCAAATCGAATGATTCTTCATGAAAAACCCATTTATCTGAATTAAGGGGGTGGACTAACCCCCCTTTTCCCCCTTTATCCTTAACCAATGAATCCCCAAAACGAATCAGGGATGCTCCTTAACATAATAAACCGGTATACCAAATTCGGAGCAAATCGAATGATTCTTCATAAAAAACCCATTTATCTGAATTAAGGGGTGGACTAACCCCCCTTTTCCCCCTTTATCCTTAACCAATGAACATCCAAAACTAATCAGGAAAGTTCCTTAACATAATAAACCGGTATACCAAATTCGGAGCGAATCGAATGATTCTGCATGAAAAACCCATTTATCTGAATTAAGGGGGGTGGACTAACCCCGTTTTTCCCCCTTTATCCTTAACCAATGAACTCTCAAAACTAATCAGGGAAGTTCCTAAACATAATAAACCGGTACACCAAATTCGGAGCAAATCGAATGATTCTTCATGAAAAACCCATTTATCTGAATTAAGGGGGTGGACTAACCCCCCTTTTCCCCCTTTATCCTTAACCAATGAACCCCCAAAACTAATCAGGGAAGTTCCTTAACATAATAAACCGGTATACCAAATTCGAAGCAAATCGAATGATTCTTCAGGAAAAACCCATTTATCTGAATTAAAGGGGTGGACTAACCCCTCTTTTCCCCCTTTATCCTTAACCAATGAACCCCCAAAACTAATCAGGGAAGTTCCTTAACATAATAAACCGGTATACCAAATTCAGAGCAAATCGAATGATTCTGCAAGAAAAACCCATTTATCTGAATTAAGGGGGTGGACTAACCCCCTTTTCCCCCTTTATCCTTAACCAATGAACTCCCAAAACTAATCAGGGAAGCGCCTTATCACAATTAACCTAGAAAAAAATTTTGAAGCAAATCGGATGTTTCTATCAAGAGTTATCGCGTTACGTACTTACATACGTACGTACGTACGTACATACATACAGAAAGGGCGGGCACATTAGCTCTCAGGCTTTGATAGCCTGTGAGCTAAAAACGGGAAACTAGCGCACAAAAAGAATGCAAATTTTGGTTTCACTTTTCGAAGTCCAATCGCGAATTTATAAAAATAAGGAAAATTACTAACTAACCGATCGATTTTAAGATTTCAGATATTTTATAAAAAAAACACCTACAAATTTTAAATAAGTCAGAGGAGTTGGATTTCGGAGAAGGGGGGGGGGGGGGGGCATGCAAAGAAATTTTTAAAACATAGTGTTTTATACAATAAATATAGTTTCAGATGCGGTTTTTTGACATCCCTCAGTTAAATAATTATTAAATGTAAAAATTTCAAAGAGGGGTGGTTGTGTGAATTCCGAGTGGTATTCAGGGTGCACGAAAGTGGACCCATGGAGTGGGGGGATTTTCAAACTTTTTCCGAACCTATCGTGATATATGATCAGAATGCCCTCCGATCACTCCTCCATATTATGAACCTTTCTGCCGCCCCCCGGGGGCACTTTTCTAATTTTTTTGAAATCTCAGCGTTTTCATCATTTTAGATTGGATTATTTTACAGAGCTTTCCCATAAATGTTATTTATGATATGTAAGAATTTCTAAAAGGGGGTATTTCGGGGGTGATGATGGTAGGGCCCCCACTATGGGGCACTTTTCTAACTTTTGCCGACGCCCCTCATGTGAGACATCGTTGGACAGTCCTGTGGCCACTTATTCATGTTATGCACCTCCGGTGTCCCTCCCCTCACTTTTCCTCCTGGGGAAGAACTTTTCTAAATTTTGTCGACACCCCTCATGTGATATATCATTAGAAAGGCCTGTGACCACTCATTCATAATATGCACCTCCCCTACTTTGTGGGCTGGAGAGGCACTTTTCTAAATTTTGCCAATACTCATCATGCAATATAGTGTTAGAAAGCCACGTGACCACTTATTCATACTCTGCACTTCCCGTGCCCCTTCCCCAAACTTTTGCCGGCACCCCTCTTGATATATTGTTGGAAATCCCTGAGCAGTGGAATCGAAGACTACGGTGCCGTAGGCAGCGGGGATCTGGTTCAAGGTTTGTTCGGTTTTAAATTTAATATGAGTTCAAGGACCCCGGTGAATGCTATAGACGTGTTGCACATGACGTCACATGTCTGAAATCGCTTCCTATGGCGCCCAAATATAAGGTGAATTGGTGCTCTCCATTTGATTTTTTAGACTTATTTGCACTATAATAATTAAAATAAGGAAGATCTAAATCAAAGAGAAAGATAACACGTGCTTTTAACGGCAAACGGGGAGTTCTGTGCTCCACGTGTGTGCTCCAGAAGCTATAGTATCAGTCGTTGCTAATAGCAACGTGACGTCAATGCAAGGGGTCTATACGTTGCTGCAGGCTGTGGGAACCCGGTTCGAGATTTACGTATAAATTAAAGATTCGTTTTAAAGGAGTGATCCGTTAGCAGGCGAAACCAATTAGTTTACTTATTAAAATTCATTCAAATTGTAATTTCATCAAAATCATTAAATTATATTCCTACCAAATCTGTCATCCTCGATTTTCGATAGACTAGTGCAGTAGACTTAATTAATCATTTGTCACAGAGCACTTTCATCTCCTCTCTCCCCTTTGTTGATTTCTGCTTAACCGAGCCCTATCTTAATAACTCAACTTCTGTTATTCATACCTCTTCGAGACTAATTCCAATATCCATTAATATCTTAATTATCATCTCATGCTGTCTTAAAGTTAATTTATTAGTAGTTGTTACCACTATTTTAGAATAGTAATTTCAGTAAAATCTTTAAATTATATTCCTGGCTCATCTGCCAGTCCCAATTTTTGACAAAGTACTTAAGTATTCTTAATTAGATATTTGTTGAAGAGCACTTCCATCTCCCCTCCCCCGCGTCCTACCTATGTGGATTTCTGCTTAACTGAGCCATATCTTAATAACTAAACTTCTATTACTCATATATCATCGAAACTAATTCCAAATTACATTAGTATTTCGTTTATAACCTCTCACAGTCTTAATTTATGTGTAATGATTACCATTATTTCTGAATAATAAATTCAGAAAATTTCTTAAATTCTTATTCGAGTCCTCGCCTCCTCGACTAATATACAAGTATCTACGGATAGGTTGAATAACCTAGTTTCGTTTGGATATAGACGATTTAGTTTAGAACAGAGTGCGTTCTCTGGCGGTGGAAAGTGAAACTAACAGATATTGCAAAGCATGTGCAGCACTCGCGCTGTGTTGTGCCACAGGTACGGGGACCTGTATTGGGTGTTCATATAAAACATATTGCGCCCTCTAGCAGTAGAAAGTGGAACTAAAGAATTTAGCAGCACGCCTGCTAAACGATGCAGGAGACAGCGTGGACACAAGTTTGAGTTTCGTTCGGAAGGTGGTTTGTTTAGAACAGTGCGCCCTTGGCGGTAGAAGGTGGAATTAGAAAATTTTGCAGCACACCTGCTATTGGAACTTAAAAAGGCTTATAGTGTGCGCTAATCGCAGCTGTCGGTATAGGAGAATTGTCCCTTTAACTAATGCTAAAGTGCCATTCAAATCATTCATTGTAAACGCATTTGAAAGTTTTAAGTTTTCAAATAATTCGATAATGTTTAACTTCTCATATAACACACAATGCTAATGTCACATGAAAGCTGAAATTGTGCAAAAAAGTAATCTTGAACAAATTAAAAATACATGTAACGTAATGTGTTTGCACGGGATTTTCCAAAAGCGATAAGTTATTATCTTTTCTCCACCAGAGGCCGTATTCAATTGCTTGAATCGCCCGTACGGTACAGGGACGCGTATCAGAGATTCATATGAAACATATTGCGTCCTCTAGCAGTGGAAGGAGGTACTAATGGGTTTTGCAGCAGTCCTATACGATGGCTGGAGCAGCAGGGACACATGTCGGAGGTTCGTTTTTTGGATAAAATTCATATAATTTCGCCAGCGCGTGCGCAGCACGTCCACTATACGATGCCGTATACAGCGGAAATTCGAACACGAGGTTCGTATATTGTAAAATTTTCATATTAATTCGACATTCGTTTTATTCAAGGCTCGTATAAATTAGAGGTTCCGATGTAATTAGGAGCCCGCTGTTGGGCGAAGCCAGCTAGTCTACTTATTAATATTCATATCACATCATATAGTTTTCATCTGAAAGATACTTAGAATAATTTTTTATTTGAAAAAATGGGTCAACCCTAACTTGAAACGATTAAAATCTACCCGAGTCCCGAGTTGCAATGAAATAAAATCTGATTACCCTACACGAAGTAGAAGTTATTTTCTGTCCTAACTAGCAACCCACATTCTTGAACTTGACGATACTCATCAACAAATAGAATGAAGAGGGCCCACCGTGGTTGAGTGGTTAAAGCACCGCGTCGCTAATCACCTGAGAGCGTAGGTAGGTTCAACTGCCGCTGGCTCCGTTGCACACTCCTAGTGGAGTTCCCGGATGTAATTCTCTAATGTTGTAAATTTCCTTGTGCTATCTTGTCCTTGTATATTGACGATGACTTATAAGCGGCATTTGATGTCAAGCACAAAAGTCAGACGTATATGTTCAATAAATAAATAGAATGGAGATAATGACAAGCTTTTGTTCAAAACCCTTTTAACCTATCGGATATTTATCGTATGTCGCCTAAGTAAGATCCAGTAGATGGAGCATTCATAAATGAGGTCACTTGATACCTTTCCTACTCCCGTCTGCATCTGCCATATTTAGCCGCGTCTTGTGCAGAGGACGACTATCGATCAACGTCATATATGGCGTACGTGGATGGTGCGGAAAGAACGCGTTTTTCGTCTGCAGAGCTATCCACCGTGGAAAATTGATATGTCCACTCTTCTCTTGAATCTTTTAATAATCAGATCGCGCGCAACGCCAGGAGCGTATTCTGAGCGCTGTCTGAACGATTTCAATATCATTAGTGTCGGAAACAATAATAGAGAAAAATGTTGCCATTGAAATGAACAACGACAGCGTTCAGAATCGAATTCATAGTCAAACGTCTGTCATAGCAAACTTGCATCTTCCAGAGCTTCAAAATACCTATTTGAGCTAGTGATACACATTAACGAATACTAAATTGGCGATAAAGGATTCTCAAGATGCTTGACGATTTGTTTTTGTCCATCCTTAGTTATAGGGAAGTTGCAATCAGCTGATAGCCATTGTATTTCAAGTGGAGGTCAGGGCAGTTCCACCAATCAGAACTGCCTATTCGTAGTGTGTGACCTCCAACATGACGTCAATTGCAACTGCCCTATACATGTATGTCCGCAATGTTCTCATATCAATCGCTGAACGAATTTAAAGGCAACTTTTTTCACTGCACCTTGCATTACGGAAGGTTTTAATATCAGAGTAGTCATCATATTATGTATGAACTCTTTTAATATAAACCGTCAACTATACTGTTGAAAATATCATGAAAAAATACCTCTGTTTTTAAAGGCTATCTATTTTCTGACCAATGAGAACGCTACATAGGTGGTTATGTAGCGTTCTCATTGGTCAGAAAACAGATAACCTTAAAAAACAGAGGTAATTTTTCAGACTACTTTTAACAGTGTATTTTAATTTACGATTGTTTTCTGTGATACAAACATTTGCAATACGCAAGTTGTAATAAGCTGATGGTCTTTTTATCAGCCAATCACAACTGTCCGGTTGACCTCCAATCGCACGCACAATCCTCTCCGCTACCAATCAATGGAGGATATTCCATCTCCGTTTTGATCACGTGGTCAAGGTAAAAACTTCTAGCGTAAAGAAGGGAAGGCTCCGTAGACGTGTAATTAAATCCCCGTTAGCCAATGAAACAGTTCATGAGGCAAAGCAGTAGTATCTTCCTTTCTTATCAGTTAAGGTGCGTTTTCACTGGTCGTTCTAATGACCTAAAAAATCCTAGTGACCCAAAACCTTAACCTAAGAGCGTTTTCACTGGTTACATATAAAATCTTTACGCCAACCAATCAAAGGCAAGTTTTTACTGCGCAAGCGTCTACTTTACGGCTTTACTGTCTGCAGATCGAACAGATGTCAAAAAATGTAAACAAATAATTGTTGTTTGTTGTTGTCAGTTTAATTAGTAGTAGCAAATATTTTGTATAGAAATTAATCGAAAGTTTCCACTGTTTTCCCCACTAAAGGGTCTTAAAAAATGCCCCACAAATCATTGTTTATTCAAACTTTAAATTGTGGCTATGGATTTATACTCCTAAATTAAATAAAAATACTAGGTCACCATGATTTATGTATATTTAAAAACATACTGAATAAATTATTTTTCACACAAGTACGTGTGAAAAACGTTACGTACGTTAGTGGCACATGTGTAATAGAGATCGACTATAAATTTAATGTTGCTTTTTGAATTTCCTTTTAAAGAAATTGAGTAGGATTATATTTGTTAAATAAATCAACAAATTAAATAAAACATTAAGGCAATGTAAAAATTTGAATGTTCCGACCCGCTTATGAAGTGATATACTCACTGTTTTTTGTGAATCGTTTTTCATATTTCACAAGAAAAGTTAACATTTAAGAATGTTTATTTTTATTTTATTATTTTTTTAAATATGGAATTTTTTTTTATTTTAGTTTTTTTTATAAAACTTTAAACTTTAACATTTTATTATATTTTTTAAAAAATGGCACATTTAGAGAAATAGAAATTCCTAATAATGTTTATCTCTGTAACAAAAGAAAAAGAACAAAATTTAAGGGAAAAAATATGTATGAAAAAAATCTTTAAAACTTAAATAAAATCTAAAATAAAACCTTTTTTATATTAGAGTGAAAAAGAATATTTTAGAAATTAATGGTGGAACTTGGGACCCATGAGCACATACAACTGTACGAGTGGTGTAATCGTAAAAAAAAAAGCAGAAGGCATACGCTCAAGGCAGAGAGTATACCCTACAGTGTATATACTATAGCTTTTTTGAGAAATAGACGGTATACGGTGTTTCCTAAAAAAAATCCCGAAGTTATACGGCGTATACCACCATATACCCTCCATACATCCCTGAACCGTACGCCTGTGACACTGGCAGATTCTCTTATACATATCATCACTACAGCCAGTATAAAATTATCCAATTTAGTTAAATCTACTTTTTGTGACAACCCCCCCCCCCCCCCCCCCCCGACCCCAAAAAAAAAAAAAAAATTAACAGTAAAATGCAAAATAAATGTACTTAAAATTGTAAGTTTTACCTTATAATTTCACATCAGGGGTGAAAGTTTTTTTTTTTTTGGGGGGGGGGAGGGGCCCGTTTTTGTTACAGAATTGAGAAAAATAAATTTCTGTAAAGAAAAATCAAATTCAGTTGTTTAAATTCAAAGTAAACATTTAATCATCCTTTTTTTAAATGTCTTCCTGCTATACTTTTCTTCTGAGCTTATTTTGTTTGTAAATTACACATTTTAAATCCCAACAATTTTTTCTTATTGTGTGAAGTCGCTTTTATGGAGAATAATTTTGTGAAGGGGCTTCTTTTATTAAGAAGAATAAAGGGGTATAAATGTTTGCCGGGGCAATCCCTGTTTTTGTGAATAGATCACAAAAAAGGTACTTTTATCTTGGATATATTTTTTTCTTCCAGCAATAATTCCTGTTAGTGTTCACTTGTATAAATTAGAAACGATGTACTGAGGTTGAAATAACAATTTTGGTTCATCGTATTATTTCTCATTATTGTTTTATTCCCTTTTTTTAATGAAATAAGTGAAAGGCGCTTATTTTAAATGTATGTAATATATGTATTTTAAATGAAAATTTTGTATTTCAAATAAAATGAATGAGAGGTTTATATTAAAAAAAAATGAATACAAATGATGACATTATTTAATGGTTTATCTCAGGATCGAAACTAGAGGGGTGGGGGGGCAGAGGAGGCATGTTCCCTGGTCGCCATAAGGAAAACGAAGGGGGTGTCAAATGAATTTTGGTTTTTGATTTCTTAAGAAGCTACACTAGTCACACGAAGAAACTCGCAAGCTAATGTTAAATATGGGAGCATTCTTTTCAAATTTCTCGCTTGCATTTTAATATTTTTAAATATTTTTTTTTTCTTAAGATAGCTGAGTTTGATCTTTAACATTGTTAGGTTGTACGTTTTCGATTTTGGTTCAAGTTTTTTTATGAGGCTACTTAAACTTTCAGAACCGGTTCAAAAAGTGAAAGTAATTTTATATATATATTTTAAAAAACTGCAAACAAAATTTAAAAAGTAAACATTTATCCTGTTAGAAACAACCTCAGCTGTCCCAAATGGAAAAAATCATTTAAAAATATTAAAGTGCAAGCTAGAAATTTGAAAAGAATGCTCCTATAAGTTTAACATTAGCTTGCGAATCTGCATAGTTTCTTCATGTGACTTCCTTTGGATTTCGTTTTCAAAGTTTTAATGAATCAATATTTGACAAAGTTGATTACGTATTTTTTTATTACATATTTTTAATTTGAAATAAGTCAGCAATTAGAATTAAAATTCACTTCGTAAATTTACTTTGCGGAGGACGGGGGGAGGGGGCAAAATCTATGTTTGTGCTGGGTGCAAAAAAGGCTAGTTTCAGCCCTGGTTTATTTCATGTGCCTGGCTGACATAAAGTACCTACCCAAAAATGTTGTGAATTTGATAAATTTCACTGGATCAAATGGCATAGCAATGATTTCACTAATAAATATATCTCCAACCGTAACATGCCAATGAAACGCATTATGTTGCCTCTCTGTAAGTTTAAATGTTAAATTATGATAAAAATGATAGAGTTACTACTAAATAAGTATAAAAGTAAAAATAGTTTTTTTTTTTAACCACTTTTTTATAAACATTGAATGTTTATAAAAATCATCCCTAATTTCAGGACTATAATTCATGTTGGTTCAAAAAACTTCTGTTACAATACATTAATTTGGCATGACTCTAATTATGGAAAATTCACCACTTCGACTTGGTAGAAAGCATAAACTACTGAATTTATTAAAATGATTTATTTTTTTTCCCGTTTTTTCAAGTATGACAACAGAAAAGGCGAAAAAAACATTTTTGAAACTATGTATTGAGAATTTTTAAATTATTTTTTCGAAGTTTAATTATAATTTACTTAATATTAAATTATCATTTGATAAAAGCAGATTAAAAAAATTATTTCTTTATTATTGTAATTAAAAATTCTCTTTATTTTTTATTTATATTTCATTTGTTACCTAATATTTCGCTGCTACAGTTTCACAGCCAGTTGGCATGTTTTAATGACATGATTTGATGCAAACCCTGTTATTTTAACCATAGAGAATATTTGGAGATTTATCACCTGTGACTCTAACAGAAAAATGCATTAAAATTCATTTATCACTTTATAATTAAGTTCCTAAAGATACTAAAATTTATTGCCAAAAGAAGCACTCAGGTGTACATCATTTTTACAATTCTGGAGTATTAGGTAACACGAGTCTACTCTTGGTTAGGGATGCACCGAATATCAAACTATCTGGTTAAGCTGAATATCAAAGTATTCAGCCAAACCGAATACTTAAAAAAACCTTTTGAAACACATTTTAAAAAACTTTTCACAATTTCTACCTTTAACTGTCAACTTATAAATATATTTAAAATAATTAGAAACAAGTTCATATTTAAATAAAATAAGATTATTAGATTTTTAGATTATTTGTTTGCTGTAACTTAAAAAAATAACCATGATGAGGATTAAAATGATGATTAATTTGGATTTTCATAGGAATTAATGATGTACAAATACAAGTTTCTAAATTTTGTTTAGTAAATAATATGTTTCTTGCTTTTTTACAAAAAAGAGTTTCTAACAAAATGGAAAAACTTTTGCGGTTGATGATAGGTACAAAGACAGACAATTTTTGTTCAGAAAACCATAATCCACTTTTTGAGTCATCATAAATACATTGCATCTCATGCATTCATTGCATATCTCATCTTACTCAATCTTGAATTTTCGTTTGTTACTTTAACAATAATGAAGACATCATAACTATAGAAACAGATGTCATAAATTCCCGGAGCCGCCATCTTGGAATTTTTCTTGGAGTGAAAACCCCTTTTCCGCTAAGTAGTAAATGTCGCCAAACACCGGTTTATACGCATGTTGGACTTAACGAAAATAAAATGTAAATAATAAACAAAACTTGTTAAAGTGGCATTCACTAAACGTTGTATGAGCGCTATGCGCTCATTAACCGAAAAAAAAAATCACTAGATTCCGCAAACTCCTGCCGCGACCACAAAAATGCACGAAACTCATTAAGTGCCAATCAGTAATCGCGCTCATTAACTGAAAAAAAACATCACTGGATTCAGCAGTTCTTGCTGTGTAGCATTCTCAAAATTCAGCAGTTCTCGCTGTGTAGCAATCTCAAAATGTAAAAAACTCGAAAGGCAACAAAATATACATAAAATTATTAACATACCTTAACAGACGTCTGCTTTCTTGAAAGCTCAAGCATGAAATACTGTCATAGCATCACCATCATTTTCAAAAATAGGCTTATGAATACGCATTGACACACTATAAACAAACCTCCTTTTTTCGTCAAAATTTCCTCAAATTTATTAATTACTTCAGCAAGAGTGTTTAAACAGACTACAGAAACCATAGTCAATCAAATACATCCAATAAATTTAACAAAAATAAAAAGACAGAATAATACAACACTATATCAAAACACATCCACAAAATCCTAAGCGAAAATGAGCTTCTCAGGGGTTCCCAGAACACGACACGCCAGAACTCACACGGGGTTCCACATATCGATAAAGATTGCCAACATAAAATCACCAAGAAATCTCAAAACATCCAAGATAGCGGCCACCTGGGAATATAAGGCATCTAAGCCTAACTAACTATTAATTAGCTAAGAAATTTAAGTACGCTTATAGACAAAAACAGAAATAGTTATGCTACTGTATTATCTAAATATTTATTACAGAATGCTAATTATGAAAAAACACTTTTAAAATGCTTTAAATATTTATAAATATAAATTTATTATAACTATATAAATTATGGAATAAATTTATTGCATGGTATTTAAAAAAAGATATGATACTGCAAAACAGTTTTTTTGTTTACATTACATTTTCATCAAATTTTAGGATAAAGTTATAATATAGATTCCCAAAAGGCAAATCTCAACACCTTAGAAATTTTAAATCAAAATATCTTACACATTTAAAAAAAAATAAAAGCACTTTAAACATATTAATATTTAAAAAATGAAAGGCAAAATATAATACAAATATAGATAAATATTTGATTCAAATGGTAAATGTTGATTTTTTATTAAAGTACTACTCAAAATCAAGTATGGGAAACTGAAAATAGCTGACTATATATATATTTATTAAAATAGTATATCACTTTTAACATTAAGAAAAACTTCATAAAAGAATTTTAGCCCTAAGCAATTTTTATTAAGATTTATAAAATTACACATGCTTCCACTTAGATTAGGGCCTAAATTCTATCAACTGTCAGAAGACTTTAATAAAGCTACGTTTAAATACAAAAACAGTTATATTAATTTTAAAAGTTGCAGAAATTTGTCTTACCTGCATATACTTAAAGTTGTTCTGGTGGACTTTAAAATCTTTCTACAAAACATTAAGTTTATTATACACATAAAGGTGGCAACCTCTAATTATAAAAATGTTTCTGTCATAACTTTAATTTTTGAAAGATTACCTTACCATTAATTTTTTAAACATTATTTGCAACGGATAGTTTGTTTATTTAGGTTGATACAATGTGACAATTTATTTAAGTATGCAATGTTGTTGACAGTTTGTTTATTTAGGTTTTTTTTTTCTTTTGCACGTTGCATGCTTTATAAATCACTGTTTTCAATCTAATTTTTTAAATTTTCCTAACGAAAAATAAAGATTTCTCATTTAAATTTTTCTTTTTTTTTTCTGCATTCATAATTAGGTACTTTTCGGTTAGCCGGGCGCCAGTGATGTATACATATGAATATACATACATATATGTATATATACACATTTATACCGGGTGTCCCAAAAAGGACTGACTGATTTTAAAATTCAATAACTTGTAAACGGTGACAGATATTTAAAAAATTCTTGCAGGAGGGTTGTGCATAAGGTCAAAAATTTTTTTACAGTGATTTTCAATTTTAGTTCGAATTACAAACAATAGATGGCGCTGTAAGCAATAGTCGCTAAATACAGGCTCGATTTTTGGTCCTTTACCTTGTTCTATGCGGAAAAAGGAGATGGAAATGTATTATCCGGGCCACGAAGCACGAAAAATTGAGCCTGAAATTAGCGTCTATCGATCGCAGCGCCATCTATTGTTTGTAATTCGAACTAAAATTGAAAATCACTGTAAAAAAACTTTTGACCTTATGCATAACCCTCCTGCAAGAATTTTTTAAATATCTGTCACCGTTTACAAGTTATTGAATTTTAAAATCAGTCAGTCCTTTTTGGGACACCCGGTATATATACATATATATTGTATATATACACAGACACATATATATGTATACATATAAGTATATATACATACATGTATATGTACATATATGTGTATATATAACACTGGCGCCCGGCTAACCGAACAGTACCCATAATTATTAATAAAACAATAAGACTAAAAAGCAATCGAAGAATCAAAATTTAACAAGTTTCAGTTTCGGTCGATACTTAATTTTAAATCATACCAACCGTATCATGTAACTGCTCTGATGACAATAAATATAATTAACATAAGGAAAAAAGAAGACACTTTGTCGTCTTAAAACAACAAACTTTATCTTTTTTATTATTATTATTATTTTACTTTCAAAAACACTTAGTCTCATATGAATATAAACAACAAACTATTTTTGCATCTTTTAAGAACACTTTTTTACTTTAAAAAAGAAAACACTAGAAACTTTTATTATCTAAAAACATATCTCTCCTTTCCCTCGCCTTTCTTTTTTTCATCTTTTAAAATAAAACCAAATAGTGCAATTGCCCGGGTAACAAACAAAATGAAGATATACGTAAGGCTGGCCCACACTTTTTTTTTACTTAGCAGCAGACTTTATTTATGCCCCAGACTGAAACATATAAATGCTTATTTCACATTATATTTGCAATATGGGCATTTAAAAATATTTTCAGCTAAATAATTTTTGTACTTACTCATTGAGTAATATATTGTGTTCTCATAGTTTGTAGTGCAGCATGCTATTTTTGGAAAATGTAATTTAACGAGTAATGTAATTAAAAAAAGACTAGTTTGTAGGGAGTACAAATATTATTTTTGATGTTACTTAAATAAACTTACTTTACTGTCTCCTCTTTTGACATAGAAGTGGTACTCACAGATTTTTTAAAATCTTGTTTTCTGAAGTCCAAGGGTTTGGTCTGAAGTCCAGTTGCTTGCAGACGATCACTAATGGTAGTCACTTATTATACAATAAAACTACACACTTGTGATTTTCTGAAAGCATTCAAATTTGAAGATGTATCTCGGCACCAGCTGATCTGCCAGACGCTTACCTCCACTGGTATACTTTGTATTGATTGATATATACAATTTCTGGATGTAACATCAAAAATATTGATGCTTCTTACAAACAAGTTTATTTTAATTACATTACTCGCAAAATTATATTTTCCAAAAAACAGCATATTACACAACAAACAATGACAAAACTAGGACCTACTATAGTTTCATTACTTCTAATATACTATTTTGACCACTGAATTTATATACATCATGAATTCATGATTCGTCTAAAACTTTAATATACACTCAAACATATAGACTGAAAGAATCTCCCACAGAGAGCATTTTATTTTTTGATAATGAATTCCATTTTCAAAAATAGTAAGAATAATAAGTAATGATTTTTGAAAAAAAAAAATAAATGAATAAATAGTTCTTTACTTTAATAGATAAATAGGTACATTTAAAACCGATGACCTATGCTGTAAGATAAATCTGTAGCCATACTTGTAAAAGAAATGCACCTAAATAACAATTTAAACAAAATTTTATAAATATGCATTTCAAATGGAGAATCTCCTATTATTTTGATAGCAATACTTTAATAAATGAAAATAATAATTGCTAACAAGACATGCAGATTTAACTTAAAATACATTGAATATGCATTTATAACTGCTTATCGAATTGGAATGGTAATGTGTACAAATTCTTCAAAATGGGCACATAGAAAAGCTACACATGGTCTGAATATCTCTCAATTGATTTAAATTTCATACAAAGTTATAAATCTTCATAAAAGTTTCAGCATTAATCTTAACAACAAAAAGAAAAATAGCACATCTGCAGGTGAAAAGCATTAAAATTAAAATAAAAAATAGATTAGCAGTGTTTTCCTTACATGACAAAGTTCACAAGTAAATATCTGAAAAGGAGTAAAGAGCAAACTGTTTTGCAATCAGATGTTTCTTGCTTAAAAGAGAACAGGAAAATACAAAATACAACGGCTTGTTTATTTTATAGAAACTTTGTTTACATGCTCGCTTAAACATGCATAATCAAATACCTACTATTAGCAAAACTGGATTAAAGTTTGCCTGTAACTAATTTTCCATTTAAAAATCAATGGGCTACAGTAAACAATATCCTTCTTAACAATTACGATTATTTTAAGTGAGTAAATGGAAATTTAAATCTAAATTGATCGGAAATACCCTATCAAGTAACCAAGTATAATCAATGAAGCAAGTAATTCATCTTAAGAAACAAACATTCTTAAAAAATACTTTTAATCTTTGTATACTATTAACGTTCAATAAAAATAAAATAATTTTGAGAACTGGACATATCTTCATCCTTATATCCGCAACAAAATCCTTAAACAAACTATATAATTAGTATTCTAATATTAATAAAATGTAGAATGATTACCAAAAATAACAACAATTTAAAGAATCCATATGGATTACCCACAATTTATTAAATTAAAAGACAATAATAAAGGATGATATCTATCCAACATGTCAATAAAACTTACCGTTTTGCTTCAATCACAAAAAATAGATTCCTCTTTTACGTAAAACAAAATAAATAAATAAAACGATATAAAACATAAATATCACTTAGTAAATTGACAACACCGCCATTATTATCAAAAGCTCTATTTTAATTGGCTGCGCTTAGGTAAGCCGTGCTTAGGATTGATCACGAATCAAACCTACAAAATCGCGTTCTAACGACCTAAAATCTTGTGTTTAGGTAAAAAGTTAGGTAAGTTAGACCTTGGGTAGACCAGTGAAAACGCACCTTTAGAAGTTCCTTGGGTAAATTACCAGTATCACGTGACTTTTTTCAGCCTCGAACCCATATTTGGAATATCCTCCATTGCCCTCAACGGATATTTGACCGATTTGTGACGTCATTTGAAACTGTAACGAGGCTAACGAAAAAGACAGGCTACCGCGGTGGGTCCGATTCTTCTTTTTTTACAGACCGCTGGAGTCATGTGATGCTCGAATGCACCAATGAAAATTTGCGAAAAGAGTATCACGTGACTCCAGCGGGTCTATAAAAAAAAAAGAATCGGACCCACCGCGGTAGCCTGTCTTTCTCGTTAGCCTCGAAACTGTAATTGGTGACTGGTCTATTAGACGAATGAGACAAGTCAACAAATATTAGCTTCAGCAAAAATGCCAGAGTCAAAAAGATGTTTAACGATTAATTTTTGATCAAAATCCTTTCAATCAATCTTTATTTCCCCTATGTCGCCACTCTCATACGGAGGAACCCGTACTTGTTCTCAACATGATCATGTTTACCAACCACAACTGGTCGTGTTTATAGCGTACCTAGACATGAAAATGGATGAGTGTATAAGATTTGATTTGATGAGACGATTCTGATGATTCGCAAATCGCCAAGCACCTTGGAGAGATATCCACTGTCGTCCAGCATGTCTGACTACGGAGTCCACAGATTAAATATCTCATAAATAATATGTAAAGTATTTAATCTGTGGCGGAGCCTAGATATGATGCACAGTTTGTGCTTAGAGATACACACGCGTTTGTAAAGGACTTTACCCATGTGACGTCAGCCGCGGGTAAACAGAAGAAAAACACCAATAGGCGTGACGAACATTTTAACACTGCTTCCCCTTCGTCCAATAAACAGTTCTTTTCGGATGGTATCTACCCGCATAGGCGTGGCTGTTGCCAATCGTGGGTAAAGTCCAATGCGTAAACTGTAATTTTCAATAGAGCTGTGCAAGGTGACGTCACGAACAGGTTTTTGCTGCTGCTGTAGGACAGCTATCGCTACCTTTATCAATGCTTTTTCTGTTTGTGTGTCCTACAGCTGTTTTCATTGTTCTCCGGTAAAAGTCACGTGATGCGAACTGCTCTATATCGCATTTTATAAAAACTGTAATTTCCAATATCACAAACGTTTTATAACGCAGTGTACTTGCAATCTGCCTTTATGTATTAGAGAGTGGCGAAATGGGCTCCACTTTACGCATGTGACATCAGCTGCAGGTAAGCAGAAGGAAAACGCCAATGGAGTTTACCCATGTGACGTCAGCCGTGGGTAGATAGAAGAAAAACACAAGAATATGGCATGAAGATATGTATAATACAAGGCATGAAGAATATTATAGCACTGCTTCCCCTTCGTCCAATAAGCAATCTTTTTCGAAGGGCACCTGCCGGCAGAGGTGTGGCTGTTGCCATTCGTGGGTAAAGTCCATAGGCATGAAGAACATTTTAACATTGCTTCCCCTTCGCCCAATAAACAGTCTTTTTTCTGAGGGTATATTCCCGCAGAGGCGTGGCTGTTGCAATTTGTGGGTAAAGTCCATTCGATCAGTAAATATAGACCTTTGAAAATTAAAGGGTATATGTGCCCCTGGTAATGGAGGATATTCCATCTCCCTCCGTTTTGATCACGTGGTCAAGGTAAAAACTTCTAGTGTAAAGAAGGGAAGGCTCCGTAGACGTGTAATGTAAATCCTCGCTAGCCAATGAAACAGTTCATGATGCAAAGCAGTAGTATCTTCCCTTCTTATCAGTTAGAAGTTCTTTGGGTAAATGGTGGATATTCCATCTCCGTTTTGATCACGTGGTCAAGGTAAAAACTTCTAGCGTAAAGAAGGGAAGGCTCCGTAGACGTGTAATGTAAATCCCCGCTAGCCAATGAAACAGTTCATGAGGCAAAGCAGTAGTATCTTCCCTTCTTATCAGTTAGAAGTTCCTTGGGTAAATTACCGGTATCACGTGACTTTTTCCAGCCTCGAACCCATATTTGGAATATCCTCCATTACCGGTATCACGTGACTCTTTTCAGCCCCGACCTCATATTTGGAATATCCTCCATTATAAGATAGGGTGTCTTTATAAGAGAGTAGGACATACGCGCATGGCCAGACTGGAAGTTTTGTCCAAGCTATGGCAAATCCCAATTTCAGAGCTGGGGATTCTTACTCTGGGCGAATCTAAGACCTTCAACGGCATAGATAAACTTGTCAAATTGGGTTTGGAAAGTGGCTTTATCCAATTTAAAATATAAATCATAAGTTCTTGATGATAAAAAGTTAACATATGAAAACTTACTTCTAATACACTTATCCAAGCTAGAAGCTTCAAATTTCCGTTTCAGATTTCCAAAACCTTTAAGAAAATGATTGTTGATGCGCAGAAAATTAGGAATAACATCAAGTCTTTTACAGGTCTTCAAAAATTTTATGTTTAAGAGTTCACGATCTAACTTCAAAATGGTCGATTTATACTCCTTGAAAACTTTAATATAGTCCATATTGCCCAGCATCGGCTTAGTCATAATAATAATAAAGGACTTTACGTTGTAATATCGATACAAAACAAATAGGTGTTGCTATCCAACGTACAATTTATACACAAGTTTAACATAAAACTCTGCGTTTCGGTTTATTCTTTAAAACCTTCATCAGGAGAAAAATTTTCTAAAATATAAATCGACAACAAACTCTTTACATGCTACATTTTGAAATCAATTCAAAATTCAAAACATTCTAACGGAAACCTCTTACTCCCAAATAAAGAGTTCAGTGGCGCCATCTTTTAATCAAAGATGTAAACGAAGAAAGACTAGCTGAAAAAATGGAATTTTCATTGACTTTTCAAAATTGAAAGCCATATTCCTGGTATGTGAAAGGAAACATTATCATTACACACTTCATGGTTTCTTAGACGAATTTCTAAAGATTCACGAATAATAGCATTGCGCGGAATAACTTGTTTGGAAATAACTTTAGCATGGTCAAAGTCTATAAATGAAATGAGTCCTTTATGGTAGCTTCTTGAGAGTGCTGTAGAAAGTTTACGAAACTTCAAATCATTTTTATGTTCTTGCAATCTTTCGAAAAATCGACCGTTATATTTTGTTGAAAAAGCATTTGCATTTTTTCTTAAAAGTATTCTCCCCTCTTCAACTTTTTCTATCTCTTCTACGCTGGAATTCATTAATCGAATTAAGGATTTTAATCTTCCTAATAATGCAATTTTGGCAAGTTTTGACATTGTGTCATTGTTTCCGTCCATCGATGTGGAAGAAGTTATTCTTTCCATAGGCTTATCCATTGATGGGTTACCTCATTTAAGTGATAATATGAAATTTTCTATTAAGTCGGGCTTAAACTTAATTAAGGAAAGTAATGTATTTATTTTTAAAGATAAATATTTTAAACAGCAGAAAGGAGCTCCTATGGGTTCACCTATTTCTAGTATTCTGGCAGAATTCAAATTGCGTCCTTTAGAAGAACTCATCTTTAAGAAACTTTTTCCTATACCTTCATTATGGTTACGGTATGTCGATGACATTTTTATTATCTGGGAAGATGGGAAACAATCCTTAGAAAATTTTTTTGACGAAATTAACCAACTTGATAACAATATTAAGTTCACGATGGAGTTAGAAAACAATAACTCGCTTCCTTTTCTTGATGTTCTCCTTATTAAAGAAAACAATTGTTTAAAACGGAAAATTTTCCGGAAATCTATGAAATTAAACAATGTTATTCCCGTCACTGCAGCTGCCCCATGGAATTATAAGATTGCAGCATTTAGGTCATTTATCCAGCGTGCATTACTTGTGTAAAACCTTCGACTAACATGTGGAAGTGGTAGCGTGGAACTTCAGTCAAGCGGAGGCCCAAGTAATAATTAAATCAAACAATTTATTGAAAAGACATAAGATAAATTAATTTCTTGGTTATACTTGAATTACAACTATATTATATTTTCTGGGTACGTTACAGCTGACGACACTGTTCATTTAAAAGCATAAGTTCAACAAAGCATGAGATAGGCATCCAATCTTCTAATGGATTCTTTATCAAAAAAAGTTTAGTCCTTTTACCTTAATTCGTAACGAAAACTGCTGACGCTGCTTCTCGTGCACAACAATCCGTTGTCAACTCCTTTTTACCTCGCGGCCTCGACCGGAGAAATATTATCCTGCCTGAATCGGCAGACTACTTCTATCCCTTCGGACCTCTCCGAAATCGCAGTCCCAACTCAGCGAGCAGCCCTCTCCTTGGGATTCAAAAACGCATCTCCCTCTTTTCTCTGTTCGTTCAAATTCATCTTCCTTAAACAAAGGCTATCTGTCGGCCCACTCAGAGCCTAGGTTGAATGATATCACTAACAAACTTCGATATCATTGGCCAAGAGAGACCCTCTCTGCTAGCGTGAGAAATTTCGCATCTAGTTTCATTTTTAAATTGTCCCTGGGAAAATATCGGCAAAGTTGCTACTTAAAAGGAATTCCATAACTCCTATTTTTTTCATGCCGTTCTACTTTTCCGTCAACCTTTAAGATTGCTTTAGATGGATTGATTCTTTTTATCATTTCCGGCAGAACCTTGAGACTTAGAAATATTTTGAGCTGTTATGCTTATACATTGCTTTTCCTATCTAGAGTTCTCATTTGAAAATATATGGGACCTTTTTTGTGAATCCCATTGGATTCTTCACAATACCCCCCGCCTTTAAATGATATTTCGGCTGCAAGACGTAATATCTGCAAAGAAAAGGTTAGCTCATATATTAGAGTGGCCCTCCTTTATATATCTCACTCACCTTTTTCACAAAAAACTTTTCATACAATTTACATTTAACTTACTAATGCTGAGTACCTTTGATTATGAAATTTCACTTTTAAAAGGCAAAACACATTTAAAATTTTACACTATGACATTTACACAAAATAAGATAAATTTAATATGTACACCTAGTTAAATCGAATTCGACTCACTTATGTACACTTAGTTAAATCGAATTCGACTCACTTGATCCGGCGCTAAATTTCTAACTGCTAGAGCCTGTCATGTGAAGGCTTATTTCTATATTTAGGATAGTGTCTCGGACGTGAATCTTCGCTTGTCAACCTATTTATTTTCTCCGCGTTTTTTTCTTGTGGTTTTTGTCTATTTACACGATAATTTTGCAACTTTTCGTGTCTACCTGTGGCGCTCGCCACACAATAAGCCGGGGACATTTTAGAGTCGCCCGTCCTCCGACTAATCCGTCTCGTGACACTTTCGCGCTCTTTATTCCCGTCCAAATCCTTTACTAGATTTTCTGACCTGAGATACTTTTTGTTCTCGTTATTTCTAAACCAAAATTCTCTTTTGTTCCTTCTCAGTGTTATTTTCACCGACGTATCCCTTTGATTATCCGATCTATCTATACTGTGGCACGCCCTATTTGCTTGTGTTAAATCCTCACACTCATGATGCGATTTTTCTAACCCCTTTTTTAGTTTGACTTCTCGTATGGGGCAACCCATCTCATGATCCCCTTTGACATCTTTCTTTTTTCTTTTATTCGATCCTAAAACCTGATCTTCCTTTTTCGTGGGTGATACAGTATTATCCTTCCTTCCCTCCCAATTCTCATATCTCGTTTTTGACCGGGTACCTCCCATTTCCTTCCTTTCTCCCAAGTTCACGCTCGTCAATTTTGAGTAGTCCTCTCTTATCTTATTCTCTTCCCTTCGGGATGGATTCCCGTTTTCGTTTTTCGCTTTCGCTATGTTATGGATGACCACTGCATCTGAAATCTGCATTTTTTTCCTTTTAATATCATCAATTAATTTTTGAGTTTTGTTACCCAAAATATAGTAAGACAAATTCGTCTTTCTGTCCGTCACGATAGCTTTTGTTTTTAGTCTCCCGAGTCCTTCAATTTTTAAAACAACTTCGGCGGTCGGTAAGCGACGAGTATTGTTCATTAACGGCTGTCTAACTCGAATGGTGCCACCGTCTAATTGATTGCGTTTAATAAATCTCCTCGAAATTACATCATATTGACTTCCACTGTCTCTTAATGTTGTGCATTCCCTTCCGTTGATTAGCGCGCGGCTTAGATAAGGCTTAAAACTTTCTTCAAAATTTGTACTTCCGCTAATGTGATGAACGCTGGTAATTTGCTCTCCATTTCTTTTGTTTTCGGGACAATTAACCTTCAAATGGTTTGGGCTCGAGCAAATGAAACACCTAATAGCCCTTTTTCGCTCAAAGATTTTTTCCCTTTCTTTCTCTATATTTCGTTCTCTCCAGTTAGTTCTGGTTTCGGAATGCCCCCCTCTCGTTTCGTCTTCATTTTCCATTTTCTCATCCCGCGAATTTTCTTCGAATTTTAGCTTTTTGTTCCACGATTTTTTTGACGCCCCTTTTATAGTTTCGTATTCATCCAGATCCTTAGCTAGTGTTCCTGGATCTTTATATTTGGCCCACGAATCTATAAAGTGCTCCCTTAATTCCGCTGGAGCACGCCTCTTAATCTGTTCGGTGATTAGCAAGTCTTTTAACTCTTTAAAATTAGTAACCTCAAGATCATTTAACCACCCTTCTAGAAAGCTATTTAGTTCAAAAATGAGGTCTTTCCACGGGCTATTCTGGTCTCGCAAATGCTTATCTAATTTTTGTCTATAAGCCTCGCCACTCAATCTAAAACGTGCTAACAGGATTGACTTCACATGCTGAAAGTTGTCAACTCTGTCTGTCGGTTCGCGCAAGATCAATTCAGCTATCTGTACGGGCAACAAAGCTAATAAATGCGTGACCAGATCCTCATTTTCTATCCCAGACCTTAATGCCTGTCGTTCAAACAAGTTTAAAAATAGAGTTATGTCCGAACGCTCTGGATCAAAACGATGCATTATAGTTTTTAGCGCTAATTTAGGTCTTTCCGATCCGTTACTGGAAATCGAGTTACGCCTCCCTGTATTTTGCGTTAATTTTAATTGCTCTAATTGAAAATTTCTCTCTTTTTAAAAGAAGTAGATCTTCCCTATCTTTCACTATATATCCCACTTGCGTTAATGCAAAGTCGGCATCATAATCGTCCGCGCCCTCTATCTTTTGGATAATCGTCGCGATTATGTCACTTTCTTCTATCTGAACTCCTAATACCTCTGCTAAATTTTGCAGATCAGCCTTTCGGCAATATTTCAATGCCGTTATTTTCGCCATTATCTATCGATTTTATATTCCTACCGATACTACAAAGATAACTTAACGATTTCCCTCTTCATATATTTATTTATATATTTTTTTTTCAACTACCTCAGACGATGTGAATTTGACACTTCACCGAGAATATTCTAACCTTATCTACCGTTATAAAATGTTTTCAAACGTATTCACAATATACATAAATAAATTAGCAATACTATAATAAATTTCAGACATTCTACGTTTTAGTGTTAGTTTCGAAAAGAAAGTATAATTTTTCCACTTTTTACATTCCTTACACACACAAAATATAGAACATAAAAAAAAATATTTCCAAATGCTATAGGTAAACAATTTTCCCTATTTTACTCAGAATTGAATACTCCTTGCAACATTTTCAATGCTTTTTCTATTTTGAATATAAGTATATATTTAGGAAAATCAATCATTAAATAATCCAAATTGATTCTAAAATATTTTTCAAGCAAACTTTCCTCACAATGGTACTTTTCTTACATGACATCTAATGTCTTTTTTTTTTTTTTTTTTTTTTTTTTTTTTTTAAGAATCTAGTTCGATTTTAGTTTTCTGTATTCTTAATTTAAAAAAAAATTTCAAAATTTAAAGCCAATGACAAAGGGTATCAGCTTCCTTGTACTATAATTAATTAATAAGTTAATAATTTTCTATTTTAACTAACCAATTTTTCAATTTTAAAATTTTCATTTACCTCAAAACAAAAGTTTTCCTTTAAAATATTAATTTCTTATCAACATTTCAATTAATTAATAAATTAAGAGCCACTCAAAGTAATGAGCTTACCTTTTGTTTTGCTGGGGCATTTTCTCTCGGGAACTGTACTGCACGGCACTGCACTGCACTGTAGTCTCCTTTCACTGCACACAGTCTTGCATCTGGATGTCGTCTAAAACACCTTTTTGGGGAACTGTCCGGCACGATACTGGTGTCACTTTTCTCTACGCACAGTCTTGCGTCTGGAGCACTTTCTTAGGGGAACTGTCCGGCACTATACTGGTGTCGTTTTCCTATGCACACGGTTTTGCATCTGGAGCTCTTTCTTAGGGGAACTGTCCGGCATGATACTGGTGTCGCTTTTTTTCTAGACACGGTCTTGTGTCTGGAGCTCTTTCTCTTAAGCTAGTCTTTTAATGTTCAGAGTCCTTGCTGTGCATACCACCTTCTGCCACCAAGTTGTAAAACCTTCGACTAACATGTGGAAGTGGTAGCGTGGAACTTCAGTCAAGCGGAGGCCCAAGTAATAATTAAATCAAACAATTTATTGAAAAGACATAAGATAAATTAATTTCTTGGTTATACTTGAATTACAACTATATTATATTTTCTGGGTACGTTACAGCTGACGACACTGTTCATTTAAAAGCATAAGTTCAACAAAGCATGAGATAGGCATCCAATCTTCTAATGGATTCTTTATCAAAAAAAGTTTAGTCCTTTTACCTTAATTCGTAACGAAAACTGCTGACGCTGCTTCTCGTGCACAACAATCCGTTGTCAACTCCTTTTTACCTCGCGGCCTCGACCGGAGAAATATTATCCTGCCTGAATCGGCAGACTACTTCTATCCCTTCGGACCTCTCCGAAATCGCAGTCCCAACTCAGCGAGCAGCCCTCTCCTTGGGATTCAAAAACGCATCTCCCTCTTTTCTCTGTTCGTTCAAATTCATCTTCCTTAAACAAAGGCTATCTGTCGGCCCACTCAGAGCCTAGGTTGAATGATATCACTAACAAACTTCGATATCATTGGCCAAGAGAGACCCTCTCTGCTAGCGTGAGAAAATTTCGCATCTAGTTTCATTTTTAAATTGTCCTGGGAAAATATCGGCAAAGTTGCTACTTAAAAGGAATTCCATAACTCCTATTTTTTTCATGCCGTTCTACTTTTCCGTCAACCTTTAAGATTGCTTTAGATGGATTGATTCTTTTTATCATTTCCGGCAGAACCTTGAGACTTAGAAATATTTTGAGCTGTTATGCTTATACATTGCTTTTCCTATCTAGAGTTCTCATTTGAAAATATATGGGACCTTTTTTGTGAATCCCATTGGATTCTTCACAACTTGTTTGTTCCGATGAATTTTTGGATGATGAAATCAATTTCATCGTTAACATTGGATTATGTCATGGTTTTAATTCAAGCCTTATCTATAAATTGGTTGATAAGTATAAAGTTTCCGTTAATCCCCCCTCCCCCAAATTTAATCAAGTTTACCGAAAGGTTCCTTATTTTCCTATCCTATTTGAAAAGTTAAAAAAGTCTTTCATGAAATTCAACATTCAACTCGTTGCCTCTAATTCTATGACTTTGTTTAATCTTCTGTGTAAAAAAATAGATCCAATTCCTTTTTCATCTTTTTCTGGGGTGTATGAAATTCCCTTTAAATTTTCTGATGGGACCACCTCGTCCTATATTGGTATGACTAAACGTCGATTTTTCGAAAGATTGCAAGAACATAAAAATGATTTGAAGTTTCGTAAACTTTCTACAGCACTCTCAAGAAGCTACCATAAAGGACTCATTTCATTTATAGACTTTGACCATGCTAAAGTTATTTCCAAACAAGTTATTCCGCGCAATGCTATTATTCGTGAATCTTTAGAAATTCGTCTAAGAAACCATGAAGTGTGTAATGATAATGTTTCCTTTCACATACCAGGAATATGGCTTTCAATTTTGAAAAGTCAATGAAAATTCCATTTTTTCAGCTAGTCTTTCTTCGTTTACATCTTTGATTAAAAGATGGCGCCACTGAACTCTTTATTTGGGAGTAAGAGGTTTCCGTTAGAATGTTTTGAATTTTGAATTGATTTCAAAATGTAGCATGTAAAGAGTTTGTTGTCGATTTATATTTTAGAAAATTTTTCTCCTGATGAAGGTTTTAAAGAATAAACCGAAACGTAGAGTTTTATGTTAAACTTGTGTATAAATTGTACGTTGGATAGCAACACCTATTTGTTTTGTATCGATATTACAACGTAAAGTCCTTTATTATTATTATGAGTATAATTTACGTATAATTTTTTTTTAAGTTTAGCCAATTGATATTTTTAATGTTCCTTATTTAAAACCAGATACAGAAGATACTTTCAGGATCCTCTCCTTTCACTTTTTTTTTTTTTTTTTTATGAACAGGGAGGCTGTGCATGTAATCTCTGTGGATATATCTTAATACATTGGTTATAATTATGTCCCAGACACTGAAAAAAATCTTGATAGCTTTATAAATGACATTTATTCATTTAGAGGTCTACACAGGCCAGATTTCTAGACCCAGCCCGGCCCAAGCGAAAGCTTCCCCGGTATGATGTAAAAATTAAAAGTTCAGTCCGGTCCTGCCCCATGCAAAAAAAAAAAAAAAAAAAAAAAAAAAAAAAAATTAGACGCGGCTCAATTTCTACAAAAAATTCCAGTTTTTCTTAACATACAATCAGGGTTGGGTTTTTGACATGACAAGCATCAAAAACTGGTTTAAACTGTCAAAAGCCGCCAAATACATGTAACACACTAAAACATTTTAACAACAATAGGTAAACATTAAATAAGTCAAGGATTTATGCGATCTTTTATTTTAATTTATTGTAATTTAATAATCAAAAAAAATTATTAATTGCAATAAAATATTTTTATTTTTTGGAATTTTCAATCAGAAGAAAATCATTTTGTATAATTAAATAATCTGGGTCAATTTTACCACGCAGCATGCTGCAGCACACAACGTGTTTAGCACATTTATTTACACCCAGATGATTTCTGAGTTTAGAGTGTATGAAGCGTTAGAAAATAGTCTGTCTCTTAATTGATGCTGAGGTAGTAGGACTTGATAGCAAAAGCATTGCTAGATGAGCAAGTGTTGCAGCAGGCTCAAAAAGCTATTGCATTTAATGATACCTTTCCACCAAGAAATGGGGTCCCTTCTATAGCACTGAAATAAAAAGACAGGAAAGGGGATTCTTTAGCTTCATACACAATAATATGGGTAAGCATCCATGAATTCTCTCTGTAGCTCAAGCGCAAGCTGAATCAACTGTTAAATCAGTCAACCCTTGCCCCTGATGGTTGGGATACAAAATATAAGCCAAACAATGATATGGTTTCTATTGTGCACTTTTTCAATATGGGGCTTAAAGGAATTTTCTTTTAGAAGACCGAGCCAATTTTGTTCAGCTTTAAAATCAAAAACATTTTTATATATTTAAAGAAAGCATGTTTTAAAAAGATTTTGACTTTAAGGTTTTTTTTTTAATTACTTCTCTTATTTTGTAAATGTTTAAGCTTAAGAATCCAATTTCAATTTTGAATGAAATGGTTATTGCCTAGACTAGAATAACATTGATGCACATTATCTTGTTATATATACAAAAAAATCTGCATTTTTCAAAGTTTTTTTTGTATAAAAAAAAGTCTAGCTAATGCTTTAAGCTCTCAAAAGTAAGAGAAATTAAAACGATTTTAAGTAAGTGAAAAAATGTACAGCTCAGGTGAGCTTAATGTCTATTTTTTTTAAAAATACAGTTTTACAAAAAATAAAAATTTTAGCCTGTTAAAAAGTTGTACTTAACAATAATACTTTACTATGTACTAATTATTGATATACAGTAATAGTGAATTTAAAATATTACATGTAATGTTGTCATGTGTGACATTTAATGTGAATTTTTACAAATCAATTTTGTATTTGAGGTTTTTGACATGATGGTTTAAACCCGACATGAACTGACACACGTCAAAAACCTGCCAACCCTGCATACAATTAAGATTGAGATTTTTTTAAAGAATACTGTATACATATTTATAGGAAAATTTTACAGCATATTTTAGATTATATGTGTTCACAAGACAGAAAATACACAATAGCAACAGCAATGTTAGACGCTTAGACATTCATGAGGAAATTAACGTAATTTAGAATAAAGTAAAAAAAGAGGGTTAAAAACATCAACTTTTGAAGCCGTATAGTAAAAAGTAGATTCTTGAAAATATTTCTCTGTAATTAAGGCTCAAATACAAAGAAGCAACTTTCTGACACATTACTGAATTCATTTTTGTTCGCTGTTCAGAAACACGTAAAATTGACAGGTGTTCTTATTCAGGAACTATGTAATCAAATGGCGTTTTCTATTTTTAGCCAAAATATTGTCAAAGTTGGAGTTTTGAATCGAATTTCTGTACGTGATAGCATGAGAAAGGAGAAAAACATGTTGTTATGTGACAAAAATCTCATTTTACTTGATAAGCAATTTATTTATTTAAAAAATGGAAATTGCTATTTGATTCCAAATCGCCTGAGTAGTCAGGCCTGTCAATTTTATAACTTTTATAGTTAAAAATGCTGCCACTGAGCCCTGCAAAGTTAAGTTTGTGTTTAACGGAAAATGCGACTTTCTCCAAAATTATGTCACCCAGGATAATCACCATAACATTCCAGCAAAGTTTGAATAAACTGCTACTGCCCCTTTTAGTTTCACTTGATTTGGAAATAGGCTGTGGGGGAAACATACTTTTGCATTACATTTTTGACAATATCTAAAATTAAAACAAATATTTTTGAATACGGTGTTACAGAATCTTTCCAACAATACCCAACATGATACACACATGCCGAAAAAAAATAAAGTAACTTAGTTAGTCACCCTATTTTTTTTTTTAATTTAATATATATATTTTTAAATATTTGTGGATAGCTAAAAATCTATAAACATGTGAACACGATTAACTTATAATGGCTCCATTTTCTTTTTTTAAGTATGGTACCCTAAAAAAATCAATGAAAAATAGATCTAAGAATTTAAAATGTTGTGATTGGGGAAGGGTGGCACAAAGAAGAGGAAACTGAAATTTCGAGAGGGAATTTAAATGACATTTTTATCACAAACGGTAATTACCGAAAGGAGGATTTAGGAAATTTTGAAGAATTCTTACCCTTGTTGGGAATAAATTTCACTTACTAACCGTAATTTCTGGAAGAAACGCCGCATGTGAAATTTCCGCAGTAATCGCGAATGACATGCTAAACAGAAACATATTAATAAGCTGAATTAAGAAATTATAAAAATGAAATTATTAATTAGAAGTAAATAATTTAAATACAAAATTCGAAATTATTAATATGATTTAAATAATATAAATACGAAAAACTACACTGAAATTGCACAAAATCTGCAGCTTAAATTCTGGCATATGGCACGGATGATAAATTGCATCATTACCTTGGTATATCACGAATGATTCTGCAACAAAAAAAATTAATTAAACTGAATTTTAGAAACCACAAATACCAAAATATGAAATTATTAATTTGATATAAATAATATAAGTATGATATTCAAAATTGATAATTCATTATAAATAATATTTAAAAGAAAAAAAATCCCGTTGAAATTGAGTAAACTTTTCTATACACTGAAGAGACACATGAGAACGATTGGGCGTTAGCAGTCTCAACTTTATCTC